>PVIA01008482.1:0-71278 GCA_004024845.1 Tonatia bakeri | reverse complement strand
AAAAATTGGTATTATGTTGGTGTAAGGGTGGGAGATTGATTACATGGGGATTTGATAGCCATTTAGGTGTTTTTCTCTAATAGCAAGGTTTCACAGCTTGTGCATTGGAAATGAAGATTTGTGAATTAGGAAGCCCAATATACAGCCCACTGTGGGTGAGTGCTTCTCTGTTTGAGCACGGACTTGTGCTTTTTTCAGTAATAGCAAAGGGTGATAGGAGTGTGCATGAAGCACTGTACAGTGATAATGGTGCTAGTAAGAGCAAAAGCAAGGAAATTATTTTAAAGCAAAATCTAATGTATCAAAAACTTAATGTGTTAATTCATGCTTACATTTTATAAATATATATTTCTATCTATAAAAGAAAATCAGTATTTACATTTCTGTAATTAAAAAATTATTTGTTATTAGAAGTTCTGTCTAGACTGTATTGACTTCATATAAATTGACTTTTTAAAAGAAACTGAATAGATATTTTGAAAATAGAAGTGAGGGTACTCTGATTAAACTGCAGCATGAGATCCATCCTTTCTTTAAATGTATATCCTTTTCTGTCTGTCTTGCAGCCAGCCTGTCAAGTCTGGGCAGGTTCACTTGAGATTTGGGCAGAAGGAAGAAAATTCAAGGAGCCATGGGAATGCTTGAGATGCCTTTATTCAAGGGTGGGGCGATCCAAGCATGTTGCAAGCCACATGTCGCACAGTGGGAAGCCCCAACTCGATTATATTCTAAATGAACACCAAGCCAGCAGGGTGCCAAGATATTGTATAATAAAGCGTGATTCTGTGCATGTGGGACTACTCAAGGCTATGGGAATACAGTTTATCGGACCCAGTCTCAAGGCTGTGGGAACACTGCTTATCTTAGTTGCCCAGACATCTGGGTAAGGGATCCTGACTGATTCTGTTTGCCCTGCCCTGTCCTTCCTCAAAATATTACTTTTTACAAATCAACACAAATCTCTTCCATCAACTCTCCCCAGAATATTGCATATGCGATGTCGACAAACAGATACAGAATGTTAACTTACTATTATCATTGAAAACCTGTATGAGTTATTCAACATCAGACAATTTCAGGGGCAGGGAGCACCACATGGACCTAATTACTAGTAGCAGGGCATTAAAAATTATCAGGGTTTTATATAATTTATAAAATTATGAATATTTTATTAATGAATATAGATATTGAATTTATAGTATCACTTTGATTTATATATATCTTTGGGAGAACAAAAGCATACGATGATAAAACAGTAACAAGCACACGGTCACTTTTCATTCATACTTCACAATTTTTAAAGCACTTCTTTGTTCATCATGTTGTGTTAGTATGTGGTACTGAGTGGTCAGGGCTTTCGGTGTCACATGGAGAGAATCTCTCTTTCTATGCTCCATTCTTCCACTAGTTTATGTGCATTTAACTTTTTCTTTCCCCTTCTTTCTCTCTCGGTACTTAGAAATCCCAACCCGAGATTCTAAATCACAGAGACTTTTTTTCATGTGTAGTTGTACCTGAAAATTAATTGTATTCCATAAATCTGTCTGGTGAAAGTGTGGAAGGATAGACCCAGAACCATTAACATTGATTACCTTAGTGCAGGTGGGAGTGGAGGAGAAAGAAGACAGGGAAAGGAGTTTACTTTTTTCTTTATACAACTTACATCACTTGTTGCAAGCCTTGTATCATCTTTTAAGAAAAAAGATGATACAAGGCTTATGTATTATTTGTAATTAAACACCAAACAGTACTAAAAAGCTCATGTGTTTAGAGTACTGTAAAGAAAATAAAAATAAAAAATGCAAACAGTTATTTGATTCCTTAGATTATTGATCCTGATAGAAATCAAATCATTCAATACTTGCATAGAAATACTTAAGCAAAAAGGATAAAAATTAAATGTGTTTATCTTTATTACTTAATCATTGTCAATAGACTGAAAGCATCTAATTTACAGCCCATGAATGAAATCTGACCTTTTTTTGGAGAGTAGTGAGGAGTGGTGAGGGTAGATAGGGAATAGAGTGTGTTTTGAAAAATATAACATTTAGGGAAGCTTAATATAAAAGCTCCTTGTGTGTCAAATAGTTATTAAACATAATTGTCATGATTTTAATATAAGTGAATCTGAGCTAGCATATGGACTGAGTTTCTTTTAAGTTGCACATGGTTTTAAAGTGTAGGGGAAAAGGATCACTTGGCAAATATATTTTGGTTTTGAAAAACGGCCAAATGTTTAAAAAGTAGTTTTCAATTCAACCGTATCCATATGCATCTAGGTTTTCTCATCTGCACTATTGTGGGATGAAACAAACTAGAATTGGGCCAAAATGGTTGAAGATGTAATACATAAGATGTAAAACTAAAAATCAGTTGGTGCCCTAAGATATTGGTAAAAATATAAATTTGGTCTTTATGGTTACTTTACCAAAATAATCTAACACTTTTATTCTTAGTGATTTAAGATCATAGATAATATTAATCTGCCACAAAATGATCTCATGACCATTTCCAGAAATGGAAAAATGTGGAAATAAAAAAATGTGTATGGTATTGCTATTTTATTTTGTTCCAAGTCCTGTTTACAATCTGTGGAAAGCACTGTGGCAAGGGAATGAATATTTAGATGAGTTATGACATGAAATATCATTTTCAATTCTTTATGCATAGGTAAATTGATAATAACTGAACATTTTGGGCATATGGCTTCCAGACGCACTGATGTTTCCCTTTTAACATCTGAAAACTAAATATATGTGTATGCACATCATTTAAAATATGAAAATGTTAAATTTTGTCAAACAGTTATTTTGAAATATTTTTAAAATAAGAAGTTACAGTTTAATTTAAAAAATTACATATGGAGCTCTATTTGAGCAATAAGTTACCAATTGTTTTTCCAAATAATGGATACAACATATTTTGTTTTTACTGATTTTTGTATGAATTTGAATGTATAGATGCAAAACAAACCGTGCTACAAACAAAATATGGGTAGTGTCAATAATTCCTAAACATCAAATAGTAGGCCGTGGAATTCCACACCTGCATTTGTTGGGACACTATTAGGTTAAGAAATAAATGCTTCATTTTCCTATCTTTTAAAGTTTTTGTTGTTGCTTTTTTATTTTTTGTGTATTTTTTAAATTTTCACTATCTAGGCTAAGTAATGGACCAAATACATTTGATTAGTTTAAAAGAGGTAACTTGGTCAAGCAAATTCTGAAGACTCTTCTCTTCTTTGTGGTTAAAACTAAATTGCTAATGACTTCAGAAAATGTGAGATAAGAATAAGCTTTTCAAATATTTAATGATTTTCAATACTTTCAACCAAAATCTTTTACATTCTAATTCTTTGAAATGAAGCTAAGTAAGGAGACTTTGAAGAATATCTTACACTTTCCCTCTCTCCATTATTGTAATGTTTAAAAAATTATCTTTGGAGAAGGGACTGTCCCAAGTTATAGACTCACATGCTTTTCTACAATAGTTGATCAAATACCATTTTTCTCAGGTTAAAGAAGACCCATCACATGGTAAAAGGCCAAAGTAAATCTTAACTGTGTAAGGCGGCAATTTCCAAGCGTTACTTACCACAATTAACCATTTATACACAGTCAGTCTCTGAGTTCATTATATAAGTTACTGGAACAGGATAATCTAAATCTTGTAACTGAGAGGGGTAGGGGTAAGAGAGATTAGGTTAGATCGTGGTGGGCACAGTGATGAGGACCGAAGAGTAACACAGAAATAATTATTTTATTTCTGTCTTGAATGTGAGGTAAGGTGCTTTAGTTGTAGATTGAGGTAGGAGTGTCACTGAAAATGAAATAATCTTAGTTGTAGGTGAAATGCATAAATAAGAAATATTTAAAACTTAGCAGCCATCCCTTTCAATCCTATCTATTATCTATCTATCTATCTATCTATCTATCTATCTATCTATCTATCATCTTTCTAATCTATCATCTATCATTTTATCTATCACCTATCATCTCCCCATGGTCTTCTATCATCTATTTGTATCTGTATTTACCTTAAAATAAAAGGAAAATAAGACGACTGTTGTGCATTTTTTAAAATATGCTGACATAATGAAAGTGCTGCAACCAATGGTCTATGAAATGAGCCTCCGCACAATCCAGGGAGCTCTACAGGCTCTGGCACTGACATTCATCTCTGCAGTTCTGCACTTCACTATGTGAGGATTCTGTGTGTCATAATACAAAGAAAAATCTAATTATGTTATTTCTATTCCTAATTTTTTGGGCTGTGCTGTAGGGAAAACATGTGCCACCTCAAATGCACTAATCCAGGCCTTGAGAAATTGTTCCTGAACTTCCTCAGGATGTTTTGGATGCAGTACAATGTTTAAAAACACGTGGGCTCTGGCATAGCAAATGAAACCATGAGGTAATTGGTTAATTGCAGGTGAAATTGGCCACGCACCTCTTTTACTGAAAGAGCAAGTGACTAATTGCATTTGTAAATGCACTAAGAGAACAAATTGTTATTCAATTATGGAGTAACATGGGTTTTGGTGAGCATGCAGAGGCTTAGGTGGGAAAGAAAAGCCACTGAGAAGACCAGGAAAAAATAATAATCCAATGAAGATGATGAAAGTGCAGAAATGACACCAGCTAGGGAATCACAGCGCAAGACAAACCTGGAATATGCTGTTATTCCAGAAAGCAATGACATGAAGAATGATAGGAACACCAAAATAACACAAAAGCCAACTCTAAGGGTTCTTCCTGGACATACAGGGTGCACACTGACTATGAAAGTAAATAATGATATCATAGCTATGGCCTAAAGAATACATTAGGAAGTATTAACTCCATCATGATAGATTAAATAGTTGAAGTCTGGAGATGATGTCACCATGATTTCAAGAGCAGCTTGCTAGAAAGTCCCTGAAATGATCATTCTCAAGAGCCATGAGCAAAGCTATAATAAAGCTGGAGAAGATCAGTAGTTTATTTCTAAATAAAGTCCATTTTAATGGTGGGTGAAAATTCTCACTCTTAACAGTTTATCCCTTGCATTTTGGTTTAGATTTTTTTGAGAGGCCAGGCGCACGGAGGTTTGATTTGCTAATGGTGAACATGTGCTTCTTGTTGAAACAGCTCTCTTTGCATTGTTTCAGGGCATGGGAGTGCAGATTCTAATTTCCTGTTTAACTATTTTCAGGATGATTTCACATATATATGTTTAGCAAGGATTTACTTATCCCGAGATATTTCTCTTCTGTCTCAGAAGTAATGTCTGTTAGGTAAAATATAATTTAAGACGTTAATGCTGTAAAATATATGATGTTTTTGGATAGCAAACCAAATATACTCAACTGCTTTAAACTGTGTTTCTAAAGATGACCCCAATTGTATATCTCATTTTACTCCCACATTAAGATTTGTAATGGACCCTGGTGCACTGAAGCTGGTAGAATTCAGTGGGAATGACGGTGTGTAAACTTTTAGGCCAAGTCTTATCTGTAGCTTCCAGTTCCTTTCTCTGAGTCGTTAGCTGCCAGGCAAACTAGTTCACCAACCTCACTGGAGTGACAGCATAGAGATGGGGAGAGAGATGGTCAGGCGATCCCCAGCTGTTCCAGCCATTCAAAATACGACACCATCCAGGTGAAGCCATTCATCCTGGACATCTGAGCTCCTGCTAGCCCACTGCCACAACTGAACCTGACCTCTCTCTGATAATGCTGCTGAATGAGACACAATGGGTGACCCTGGGATATGCCATTAGAAAAGGAAGAAATGGAAAGGGGAGAAAACTGTACTTGAACAATGATTAAAATAAAATTAAAAAAAAAAAAAGAAAAGGGAGAAATGCCATCAGCACATCCGCCACCTGAATTCCTGGCCTACAGAATCTTAAGTAAATAAAATAGTTCTGATTTTAAGTCACTAAATGTTAGGTACTTTGTTGAGCAACAATAAAAGGCAAGACCAACTTAACTCTAATTTCATAATGATCAATTATAACACCACCTACATTTTAGGTGACTATACACAGCTTATCATCAATTAACTGTGCTATGGTAAAATTTGCTGAAATCTATAATGTTCACACAATATGTCTTTTTTTTTAAACAGCCAATTCTTTTCAGGCAATATTTCTTGCTAGTAAATATAATTAATTCAAAATGCAATATAACTAATAATGAAGGAGCATATATAAAATTTTTAATTATCTAAATAATTTTACCATGAATTCTGGTTTATTATTAGAATTAGGTATTTGATTATAATGCTAATAAAATGCAGTTACAATGTTCTGTGGGATATAATGTTCATTCTCTAAGTTAATATATATATATTTATTTTTAAAGTAACTAGTATATCAGGGAAAGGTGGAGATTTATTTAATTCACATGCTATTGAAGTTAGAAGAATTTTTTAATGTGGGCATAAAGTTGCACTATGTAAAACTGTATTTGTAATGGCATGCTACATGCAATTTTCATTTTAACTGTAGCTTATTTGAGGTTGGTTTAGTGTTTTCTTGATGCTTTCTCACGACCAAAAAAAGGGACTAACTACTCTAGTGGTGGCACAAATTGATGTTAATAAAATAGTATGTTAATTTCAAGACTCCTAAATTTACTGCTAAAAACACACCATTATTTGCAGCATAATGTAGTTTAAAAGGTGTACTGCTAAGTGCCTGCATTCAAATCCATTTCTGTGCCCTTTGTGTTCTTATCTTCCCCAGGCCAGCAGACAATCCTGCTTTTCACTAACCTTTGGCGCTCCACCATCAGCAATAAGCTGTGCTCCTTCATAGTCCCTGAGCTTCCCTAATTAGCATCACCTGTGCTATGTTCCATTTGGAGCTGCCCCATCAGCAACGCACACCTGCTTTTGTGCCTGCAGGTAGAACAAGGCTCAGTGACTCAGGGCTCCAGGGAGTCCATCTGTGTGCCCTAAAGCAACAACAAAATACCTATCATCTTCTGCAAGCTTACTGTAGCCTCTAATCCTGGTAATTGTGCCTCAATGATGTAGAAGTAAAGTGATAAACAAGAACCTCAACCGGTCCACAACACAGTGTTCCAACAAATTAGATAAGACATTTTTCTCCATTTCAAACCCCCCCAAAAAGTGCTTTTACCCAGAAAATTAAGTAAAATAGTTTTCTACACATTTCAAGAGAAACTATGTTTGTTTTTACATTTAGATTTGATTAAGACTTCCTTCATAACCATTGAAATTGCAAACATTTCAAATTTTTTCCATCATAATGTATTTTTAAGCACTGGTTTTGAAGTACAACTTCAAAAACATTCAAAGTGATTTTTTTTCTTAAAATATTTCAATGGTACAAAGAATTTCACATGTGTTAGAAGGATAAAACTGACATAATTTAAAACATTTAAACTAAAAATATTTAGCAATGAATTATAAAAATGGGATTGCATCAAACTAAAAAAAAAAACTGTTGCACAGCAAAGGAAACCATCAGCAAAATAAGAGACAACCCACTGAATGAGAGAGCGTATTTACCCATACATCTGATAAGGGGTTAGTCTCTAAAATTTATAAATAACCTATATAACACAACACCCCCCCCAAGTAATCCAATTAAAAATGGGCAAAAGACCTGAACAGACACTTCTCCAAAAGGACATACAGATGGTCAATAGACATATGAAAAGAGACTCAATGACACTAGTTATCAGAAAATGCAAATTAAAACCACAATCAGCTATGTCCTTCCACCTGTCAGAATGGCTATCATTAATAGATCAAGAGACAACAAATGTTGTTGAGGATGTTGAGAAAGGGAACCTCATGTGCTATTGGTGGGAATGCAGTTCGGTATAGTCACTATAAAAAACAGTATGGAGTTTGCAAAAACATTGCCTATGACCCAGTGTTTCCATTTCTGGGAACATATTCAAAGGAACCCGAAGCTGATTTGAAAGAATATATGTTCCTCTGTGTTCATTGCAGCATTATTTACAATAGCCAAGATTTGGAAGCAGCCCAGGTGCCCATCAGTAGTTGAGTGGATACAAAGGCTGTGGTAGATTTACACAATGGAGTACTACTCGGTGGGTGGGATACAAAATAAAAGGTGGGTGGGATATTCCTTTTGTGACAGCATGTATGGACCTAGAGAGTATTATACTAACTGAAATAAGTCAGTTAGAAAAAGACAAATACCACATGATTTCAGTCATATGTGCGAACTAATGAACAAAATAAACTTACAAAATAGACTCATAGACTTAGAGAACTGACTGACAGCTGTCAGAATGGAGGTGGGTAAGGGGGACTGGAATTAAGCAAAAACTAAAAGAAAACCTCATAGACACAGACAACAGTATGGTGACAGCCAGAGGGAAAGGTGGGTGGGGAGAGGAGGAAGATGGCAAAGGGTGGATACGTGGTGGCAGAAAGAAACTTGACATGGGACGGTGAGCACACAATGCAGTGTGCCAATGATGTTTTAGAGAGTTGACACTTAAACCCTGTATGGTTTTGTTAACCAATATCATCCCAATAAATTCAAGAAAAAAACATAATGAATGTCTTTTGGAGAACAATGGGTAGAATGTAAGTTGTTAAACCAAAGGAATTTTAAAAGGCTTAATTTGTGTTCTCACAATCTCACACTTTTCTTTTTTCATGCATTCTTTTATTTGCCAGCAGAATTGGCTATGACACTTAATGGGCATATTTTGTTGAAGCTAAATTCTTTCGATATCAAGCAATTATGTCTCCTACTTACAGAAGAGAAACAGTGCCAAGACTTCCAGGAAGCAGGTGCATGTTCTTCTTTAAACAGAAAGGCACTATAAAAAGGTTTGTGTTTGTAGATTGATGTGTTGGATGATATGCTACTCAATCCTGAGTTTATTAGACCAAAGACTGTTTTTGAGGAAAAAAAACCCTATAGGTTAATATTCATGCTAAAAAGAAAAGTCTCTCATCTCCATACCTAGTTTTATCTATAATTTGACAGTGTTGCCTTAATGATACAAGGTTTTACTAAACAGACCTATGAGTCTATTTTAGTTATATATTTTAAGTAAAAGTAAAAAAATACAATTATAGTGTATAATGACTTCCATTTGTAATGGCTCATATGTGTAAGAAAGGAATGGATTACAATAATTTAATACTTATTAAGTTTTGATTTCCCATTCCATGTTCAGAATGAGAAACTGAGACCCTGAAAGTAAATTGCCCATGGCTATTCCATTATTAGTGATTGAACTCTGGTCTCTCACTCTCCTAGTGCTATTTGCATTATAATATGCAACCTCCTTCACTGACTTTGAGTCTCTGAATGTCAATTGAAAAGAAGCAAAGAAGCAAGTAGATTTTAATAACTATCAGTCTAAATTACAGCTAAAAACTCATATACTTTTACAATTTATAATGGATGTTTTCTTAGAAAATGGGCATGAAATGATCCGAAGCTCTAGACTACAAAGTTTACTCCACCCAGTTGTAGTTACAAAGCAGTTACTAGTTCCTTCCACATATGTCATTTTAGTCACTGATGGTCATGACCTACTTATAAGTTTTCAGGTAAATAAGTACACTACATAGACAAGGTTCTAACTCTATAAACCAGCAGAAGAAAACAAAAATAGAACCCATAAACAGAAAGAAGTTTGCAAAGGTAGCATTGCATTGTATCAGAATATCAACAGTGATTAAAATATATAATCAATCAAAGATTTGTGGTTGTACAACACTGAAGTAGCATTTTTTAAAATATGCTTTGCGTAATGTTAGGATATTAATAGATTTTAAGTATAATCAAAAGTTTTCAAATTTGAGTATACTTGGGAATAACTACTTGCACTCTCCCTTCCTTGCTATTTGCAGTACATGTGAGTAAACACAAGGCTCTGTGATGGTTCATAATAGAAATATCTATTCACCATTGTCTTACCAAGTGTTTCCAAAACTTATTTGACCATGGAACTCTTCAGAAAAAGAAATAATAGCATTTTACAGAACACAATGGGGGACACCAAAGTAGTGTGCACCTTATGATCTAAGAAGGTGGAGCAGAGTTCTATTATCCATTCTCTAGCAGAAGTGTTGTTTCAAATCTCTTTCTATGAATAAAATATATAAAAAATATCATTGTATGAAGAACATTCTCTTTAATTTCACAAAGGATTTTTTAAAAAACAGTTAAATGTGGCTAGATAAACAGGTAAATATGAACCCCCACATCTTGGTTTCATTTGCCGGAAAAGGTCACTACATCTATCATGAGGGCCAATCACTTTAAATAAGATTATAGATTATCCCTCCATCCCTGCACACATGCACACACACAGAGTCTGTTTTATGGCTGTTTAAATTAACTGTGGCAGGACTGTGGAGCCGAGTGCCTGGAATTCTGTTAGGCTACTTCTTAAGACTTACTTTATTTCACTCCTGTTCCTGTCAGTATGGAGTAGGAGAGCATGTTTCCTGCATGAAAATTAAAAACAAATACCCCCCCCCAAAAAAAAAGACTCCTGTGGAACAGAAGTTTTCACATGAAAAAGAATCGGGTAAATTGGATCTGTAAATTGGTCATAAGAACCGGTCAAGAAGTTGTTCTTGCCAGTTGCTAGGAATTTAGAGGGATTGCCAATAATCACTCAGTCTTTGCTGCTTTGAGGCCTTATGTAGTAAAGTCCTATCGGGACATCTACAATTAACCTTATTCTGTACAGAGAAGATTTCCATTAGATTATGAGAAAATGTGTAAAGCATGGCTACTTAGAATTTTTCTTTCCTGTGCAAGCAGCACAGGACAAGGGTGCGAGGGAACATATGTGCACGTGTGGTCTAGAAATTCAAGGCTCCTTTTGCTAACTGATGTCAGAATGGACAGAAGAGCTAATATTTGGGGTATTGCTTTACATCCTACTTTTATCATTCAAATTTAATATTAACTAGTAACTCCTTATTAGTTAACTCCTATTAGTTAATAACTATCCTAGAAACGGGGTGATCCTAGAAACGTGATTTAAACAAATATTACCAAACAATTTAGCATTACTTTGTTACTGAGTAATATTTCAGAATAAACCAAATCTCAGTGGTAAAACTATAAATGGTTTTCCTCTGTCCTCAAATATATATATTTATATTCTGAACATTTTACTGGGCAGAGAGCTACAGTTTTGTCTAATGCAAAATTTGGCCGTGTGAAAAATATGGGCACTGAAGTGGAAAATATTTTTGTATTCTTTTATGCCAGTGTTGCCCTTTTCTGTCAAGTTGCACATGTATGTGTCCACAATAGGACCAATATTTACAAGCTGTATTTTACATAATTCTAGGGAATGACTAGCTACTCTTCCACGGAAGAGAATTCCCTTGGCACCCCTGCTTGCCATTCCATCCTGCTGGTTCGTTTGTTCTATTGTGTATCCTGCAGAGTGATACATTGCAGCATCTTTGCAGGTTGTAGCTGAAGTGGAATCATCCATCATCCCAATCACTGGAACTGAGGACCTTATGGACTGGGAGTAAATTATGAAGCCATGAGGAAGGTGATCATTTTTGCAGAAGCAGCTATTTTATGGTCCTGTTCCCTCTACTATCCTTCCTTTCTTGTTTGGAATAATGAAAGAGTAAAAGCCACAGGACCAGTTTTTGTTCTTTGGATTCACATTGAAGGAAGAAAACACAATCGATGAAAATGCACTTAACAGGCAAAACTGACTGGTCTTTTTCTTGTTTATTTTGAATTTCAGATGTGATTTTCTGTTGACCTGCTGTGATTTTCTGTTAATGCTATGTAGCTGTGGATTTCCCAGATTTAAGTACATTATAAATGGATAAACTTCACCATGTGGGATCATTTAAACTAACTGATTTGAGATCCCATCTGGGCACTACAGAGGGAAAGTAGTCAATTACCTCAGTGAATTTTAGTCATGTAGAGTCAAACTAGGTAAGTTATTCCTCTGCTACCCTCTCATCTCTCCTCTTCTCTGGCAAGTAGAAGCATCAATTAATGTCTGAAAATTTGCCCTATTGCTTCATGTAACTTACTTAAGGTTTTATTTCATCCTAGTAAATTTAGAATCAATTTAACATTCAAAACATGGGAAAATATGATTAGGCAAATTCAAGAGAAAGTGACTTACTTCCCAAATATTATTAAAGAAAATTGAAATTAAAGTTAATCGCTAAACCTTAACACTGAAATAGTTCTAATACATGATCAATTTGACTATCATTTTTCCTCCAGTTTTTCTACAGTTATAGTTTGATCTTGGGAAACCTACTGGTACTGATCTAACTTAATTTACCTTTATAACATACACATTGACTGTTTTCTAATTGAAAAGTGCTATAATGTTATCATGGGCACTTACTATTCTCTAACAAAATATTTAAATTTAAGAAGTGATTAATTTATTTGTCAAGGAGAGGTAAATGGCCCCACTTTGAAAACTGATTTTCTTTAATATAAACAGTGTGGTGACTCTTTAGTACAGTTGCTTTGAAATGGCTTAAATAGTGAAATACGTCACATATAAATCAACAGCACAGTCAATGTAATCCAAATTAATATTTTAAATTTAGAAGGTGCATTTTTATGGACAATAAGACATTAAAAGAAATATTCTAATTAAAACTCAAAAGCTGGGAAGAAACTAAACTGAGGTTACATCTGGTATCTGTACATGAGAGATAAATATTTAACACAAACATACTGATATTTTTGAAACAAATATGTACATTTTATTTAGAATGACCACACACATACCTTTTTGTACTATAGCTACTGAACGTTTATGCAAAATGCCAACAACACAGTAGTAATAAAGTTTAATGAAAACAAAAGTTGGAAAAGAAATGAAACTTCTATTGTACAGGGAAAGAGTGTTTTTTAATGGGAAGTATAGCAAAGCAAGCTAAGCTTAACATGCTTAAATGCAAACTTTATTGAGACAAATCCAAGGCAATGAAAGGCAGGCATAGTAGTTTCTTTTTATTTCAAACTCTTTTATGGGCTTTAACTACTATTTTGGATGAAGCCAGCCTCTCATACTTCCTTGACAGTAGCCCGTGCCCAGTCTTGCACTGAGGAAGAGAAGGTTCGCTAATCTGAAGACCCCTTCTGTCACCTTTTCTTGACAAGTTAGTAAGAGAATGAAAGGGGACCCTGTAAAAAATTATATGCATATATTTTTAGTTAAACTATTGAAAATTTGAGTGTTTCATAGGAATTATATGAGCACTAACTAAACATAGATTGTTCCTGAAGTCCTCTTAAGTGTTGCATCCTTCAATTTCAGTGGGGTGGAGAAGGGTGGTTTGGATGGGGCACTTAAAATTTGCACAATAAGCCAAATTCAGGGCAAGATGGACAAGGGTCTAAAATTTCACACATCCTTGTAATAAAATATTGTGACTCTAATTTCAAAGATAGATTTATGGGCTTGTGTGTAACCTAGGGTGCTTAAATTTCACATGACTGTCCAAAGCCAGATTAAATTCATATGGTTTTCTGTATGGGGTAAAGGACCATTCTGGATGTACCACCTTCTTGTGTCTGCTTTTACTAAAAGCTAAAACACGCAATCCATAGTCAGTGGCCTCTGATGCTTAGGGAGTGTTTTTACTGTTCTTTGTAAGACGGTTTTTCAGATCAATAGTATAATTTAAAAACAATTTATGTAATTGACTGAGCAAGTGATTCCCATGTCGTATCTTAGACAGTCATTTGGCTGACAAGTACTCTAACATGACTAAGCTCTTCCAGTGGTGCACTGATTTGCTACATGAAGCATTAATAAAACTCATTGTTGAACTACTTGAAGCTAGGGATACAAGTTATTCTAATTTTTGGCATACATAACTTTCAAGTACATAAGATTACAAAGTAATACACCCTAATCAGATAATGTAGTATTTTAAACTATGACTAGTTTTGAGCCCTATTATTAACTCAGAAAGTAATTTCTATATCTAAACTAAATTAGCCAATTTAAAAGTTATAGAAATATGACAGAAGATAATGTTCACATCAGAAGCAAACAAACAAACATATTGCTCCGTATTGCCTGAATTATTTTTATTGCCTGCTCAAAATTCAGTGTTTCACTTAGTAGGTCTCTGTGCTCAGTAACTTTATAATGTAACCAACAGTTTGGATATAAATTACAAAAGCATACATGGCTCTTATTTCATCAACACGCTTGAAAATATCTTCACAAAAATAGCCTTTAATTGTTATAAAAAGGCATTTTATATTCCCAAGAGGAACCTAATTTTCTATCTGAAGAACATCAGGATTATTATTTCACAGAAAGGCAATCATTACGGTGCCTTTAGCACCTGTGACTGATTTTCTCCGTTTACATGTTCCTACACATCGTTAATCCTTCCCTTGTGTACTGAAAAGGCATATGGTATTAGTCAGCAGTGAATTAAAGATCTTCCGTTTGCTTCAAAGATAACTTTAAAGCCCTGTATTCATAATGCAGAAAATGCATAATTATTCATTTTTAAAGCTTGTTGTGTAATTTACCTAAGGTTATTTTTAAAATTAACATTAAAATACATTAAACCAAAGCTAGGAAATAAAATAAACTGTTACATAGCTGTACAGTAACAAAGGATTTCTATCTTCCTTTAGTTGAAATGATGCTCAATAAAACATAAATTACGTAAGAACTGGTGCATTTTTATCAGATGCATAGCCTATCCAGCCCATTTTTGCATTTGATATAGTCACCAACAATATGATTAAAAAAAGAAACCAGAATGACATTTGTCTGGAATCCTGGACCACAATAACCCAGAAAAACAATGTCAGAAGTTTAGGAATATCTTCGGGGCATCTCTGAATGACCAAGAAGTTCCCAAATACCTTGTATCCAGAGGCATGTAAAAGAAGGCCTCATTTTAACCTCAGAAACTCACAGTGCTCAGAATCCCAAACTCTACTTTCCTCTGGATTTTTCCTGTGGCCTCCTACCTCTAGCACTTTTTATCTGCCATGACTTTTGTGAGATGTAGAGTAAATCTGTCTCACGTATCAGCAAACGGCTCCTTGGCACTTGTTTAGTTTTCATTTCTGTGCAGTGACTTTTACAACTCATGGAGCTTAAACCAATGTCAAGACTGGGTCAGCTGTTCCCATCTGTCACTGGCAGACAGGGCAGGAAGGCATACTGAGGAGAGCCGAGGAATATACTTAATTTCAGAGCTCAGGCAAGAAAATCAAATCAGTAACCATAAAGAAATCAAGAGACCAACAATCTCATCATGAGCCCAGATACAAATAAAACAATAAAATGAGAACTTAAGTTCTATGAATGTCAGAAGTTTTATCTGTTCTGTTTACTGCCATAGTAGAACATAGCAGGCACTCAATGAATATTTGTTTAATGAGTGGATGAATCAATATGTACAACATAAGAGCAAACCAAACACAGAGCAGAAGGAGACTTTGGTGATGAAGATGTTCATTATCCTGATTATAGTGATGGTTTCACAGATGTATACTTATGTCAAAACTCATCAAATTGGACACTTTCAGTGTGTGCAGCTTAGTGTATGTGAAATTACACATCATTAAAGTTGTAAAATATGAAAAAAAGACAGCAGATAATAATGTAGAAGATGAGGTAAAGGAAAAAAGGTTAGGAACTATAAATTAAACTAATTAGTGAAATATAAATCAATCAGGCATATGGACAGGAATCAGGATAATCCCAAAGTATGACATCAAGGAGGGCAACAAAGAACTTTATAACAAAGCTGTCTTTTAATTTTTTTAGACTTACTATAATCCAAGTATTGCTCTAAGTTTTACCTCTCCTTGCTCCTCTTGTTATTCCAGTATCATCATATAACAGAAGGAAAATAAGGCACAGGAGGGGTCCATTTTGTTCTAGGCTTCAGTTTTAGAAAATGGTAAAAATTTCATGGGAATCCAGGGTTCTGCCTCTAAACACTTCTGTATTTGCCTCTGTTTGAATTCCTAGAAGATAATAGACATTAAATGGGACATAGCACAGCAAGCAGACAATGGATGCTCAAAACTAGTAATAGAACTTGATTTTAAACAAACATCTAGGCCAGCCAGGAGAATTTACAAATTCACTTACTCTGTGGGCAGGTACCACCCTGAGGCTTACCTGCCCCGGGACCTCGAGTTGGAAAATGTGCTGGGAGCGCATAGCAAGATATGGGCAGTTAGACGGCAGGTCTGTGCCGTGCATGGCATGTTTGTCCGTTCTTAAATGTTCCTAGTGGAATAATTTCCCATATACTTTAACGTCAAAACATTTTATGGATTATCAAAGATTACCACTTATATTTTATTTAGTTCCTGATCTGCTGGTTGGTGATATTATATATGTATAATAATTATTATTATACATATATAATAGTGTATTATATAATATTATATAATTATATAATTATAATTATAATATAATATATGAATAATACATATATGAATAATTTGAAAAATGGAAAGCCATACCATTGAAAAATATTCTTTACTTAGTAAATGGATATGCTGTTGTGAGTTTGTATTATTGACCTATTGGGTAACATCAGATGGTTACAGAAATTTAATTTGAAGAGTAGATTTTAAGTTATATTAGGGTCACTACCATTGATTAAGTTTATATTTGTTATTTGTTTGCATTAATTACATAGGGAAGGTTTTCTCAACCTTGGCACTACTGATATTTTGGGTAGGATTGTTATTCATTATGAGGAACTGCACTGTAGGGTGCTTAGCAGCATTTCTGACTTCTACTTACTAGATGCCAGTAGCAAATACCCCTTGAGGAGGTGCTAAGGGTGTTCTCTCAAGGGCATACCTCACCTTATTGTGGCCTCAGCCCTGACAGATATTGTCAGATGTCCCCTTGGTTGGGGTGGGAAGCTGGGAGGAAGTACCAACTTCACTGAGTAGTGCCCTACTCAGTGAAACACTGAGAAGAATACTAACAGTTTTCCCAAGTACATTACAAAATGTGTAAATGGGCTCAGTAATACAGAAGTTTATTTTCATTCAAATATGTAGTATGTGTGAGAGTTTTTTTCAACATGATCATTCAGGAACTGCTGGAGAAGATCATGGAGAAGATAGGACCACAGGTTAGCATCCCAGCTGGGCCCAGGCAATTAGAGAGGCCTCTCCCCCACTCCTCTGTCCTTGGAGTGGATGTTTTGCTCACCATTTCCACACTAGGAGCTGTTTCAGTGATACAGCCTTGGGAGAGTAATGTGTTTATGAGACCATATGGACTGAATAGGTGACTAAATCCAGTTAAGGCCTCTATTAAACTTTTAAGGTTCTGGTGGGCAGGTGCAGAGATTTACTCATCCTGTGGCTGTCCGAGGCAATTCTCATGTGTAAGTCCCCTTGCTTATTAAAACTACCACCTGCCAGTCTGGAACGGCCTGCTTATTCTGTCAGTCTCCCCTCGCCCTCCATGTATGGGAGACGATTTTGAATTTCACCCAGGGAACTCCAAAGGTTGCAAACCAACAGGGACCCAGGTTCTTTCCATATAGAGCCTCCACCATCTTATAAAGCTGATTATTTTATGTGACCAGTTGGTAGAAAAGAAAAGAGAACATGGAAAAGGCAAACACACTTTTTAAAAGCTGTAGGCCATATGTAAAATGCTTTCTCTCATTATTTCATTGACCAGAGCTCAGTCACATGCCTATGCCAACAAAATCTGGGATATGCAGTCTAGCCATGTGCCCTGCATAAAGAGAAAACCTACATCTAATGAAAAGTTTGTACTTATACCTGAAAGAACATAGAAGCAATGTTCATGAGGATAAAAAAAGAGAAAGAGTGAGGCAAAAGAAAGCCATACCCTTCCAAAACTTGAAATAATTTAAAATCACATCAACAGGAAAATGAATGAATGATTTGGGGTATGTTTCTACAATTAGATACAATACAGCAGTCAGAAGAAAAGAACTGCAGCTAAATGTGACAACAAGGATGAACCTTACAAACTACATCATAGCAAAACAATGTGGGATGTCCTGGAAGACATCCTACAATATTAAATATAACTATAGAATTTAAAGACAAACAAAACCCAACAATACAGTCTTTAGGCGCATGGTACAACTAGAAAGTCTAGAAAGTGAGGAACACAGAATGTAGGGCAGTGGTTACCCTAAAGGATATACAATCTGGGGGAGGGGATAGGAGAGTGGCACAAAAGTAGATGCAACTTATTAGAAATGGTCTCAGTTGGGGACTGGGTTGTGGATTTATTCTTACTTTATATTATTATTCTTTATAACTTACACATAATACTGTTTATGTATTCAATAATGTATTACAGTATGAAAGATTAGAGCAAAAGACCAAAATAGCACAAACACATTAGTATTTGTTTATTGTTGAACATGATGTATTTACAGAGCATTTGCTTGTGACAAATTTAACCAAATTGTTAAGGCTTTAGGACTTGCACTGGTAGTTATTTTAGAAACCTTCTTAAAGCAGGATAAAACAGCTAATTATACTGCTGTGAATTTCTGGTACTCTATTACACTTTTGCTTTAATTACTGCTATTTTGTAATTTATTTTGATTAGTTTTAATATTAAGATTTGTTAGTACCCTATTTTGAATAACTTGGAGGAAATTGTTTTCTACTCTATTATGCATTTGAAAATGTAATTTTATTATTTCAAGGAAGAGTATTTTAATACTTTAAATTTTTAATGGGATCCACAAGCTAAGAAGAGGAAATAGAGAAATATGTTTTATGTTAAACTCTATTAGTTTAATATATTTCATTAGGTGCAGAATATTAAAAAAATTAAAAAAAAACCTTTTTGACACATGCTGTGAAAAATAGTCTAGCTGTGCACTGGATTGTTAATTCAGGTTAGAAAAAAGAACCCTACAAATAATCTTTGCAACATCAATACAGAGAAATGACACCAATTTACGAAGGTCAGTGTTGCTTGGTCTGTGGGCCAGTTAGTTGACAGACATTTATTATATTTAAATACTCTTGCATCAAATTAGAGTCACAAAATCAGAAGAAAGACTTGGAAGATGTCTAAATTCAGGACACCTGTTACACTGCCTGAGAGTCCTGTTCGATGTGGTTTTTAGCCTTCCTTGTGAGACTATGTAGATGTTGATCACAGAAACTGATAAAATGCTGGGCCCAGGCAAGAAGGAAAAAAAAAATGTAAGGAATTCACTTAATCTTTCTTTTCACTGATCTCTCCTAATATCTTAGGAATGTTCCTGGGTGTACATTTAAAGTACAGCATCAGAGAAATATCTCACAATCTAATTAGTAATGTATGATTGTTGAGATTATATTGAGAAATTAATGCATTTCAAAATATCTTTAAAAATATTTAGCATAAAGCCCAAAATGGTTACTTATGTTCATTTTTAGATTTGAACATTCATAGATACACATATTGTTTAAATATCTTACTTTGGCAAAGGTACATACAAAATCTCAAGCAAATTATCTGCCTACGGATGGTCTTGATATTTTGACAAGTTTAGAATGGCTAAATATAAAACTGACGCAGAAACTGTGATGCCTGACAGACATTGGTGTTTGCTTCATTATTGTCATGGAAATTTTGTATAAAAATAAATTTGACAAGCTTTGTTATGTTTGGTAAAATCGAAAAAGTTGTTTGTGTAATTTCTTTGATGATTGACTGACTGGAGTTTTAATGATTCCATTGAAGAGAAAAACAATGAAGCGCCATCCCTAGCAACTGGTACCCAGCAGCATAGAAAATGATTCCCATTTGGCAAATTTACCTTGAATACAGCTGTTGGATGGATATAAATTTTGAATAGTTGGAAGGAAAATGAGATATGGAGACTGGCATTTGTAATGAATTATCAAAAGTCAGTAATTTGGCTCAGTTGAAACATAACACTGAACTTTTTGAAGCTGACTCATCACTTTAATAATTTCCTTTTAAAAGCTATTTTGGGCCTAATAAATTCGTATAACATGAAGGTGATATAAAACATAAGTAGCGCTATTTCTTTATTCTATGTGGAAGGAGCGAGATTTAATGCAATTTTTTCTGAAAAAATCTTTTTCTCCATAATATAGTGATTACCACATTTAGTTCTGTCTCTCAGGGTTCATGATATGGCTCTACCAGGTAGCAACTGTGTAACAATAGAGCATTTGTTCAAGCAAAAGTTGGTTTCCAGAAATAAAAAAATTGTATAAGGGAAAGATCATGAGAACAGCTGCAGAATGGAGAATAGAGAGGGAAGAAAACTCTTGATTTTACCTTTGCTAATGTGCTAGTTGTTCAGGGACAGTTATCCAGAGCCCATCATCTGTGAACTTCAAGTCAGCATAAGTCTCTCCTTTGGGGGTACTCATGGTATCTTGTTTTATCTTAGCTAGAGGGGAAAAATAATACCAATAATTACTATCATCTCAAAGAATTAATGGCATTGTAAAATCATCACCTTCTTCCAGAATTTACTATAAGGCAAAGGAGTCTTGTTTGATGTGACTTATTAATTTTGATTTCCCCTTAATTGCCTCATATTTATTTATCTAGTCATATTGTTCCTTTTAGCTGTTTTCATTGATTCTCTCTGCTCATAGTATTCCATTACTTAAATATACCACAATTTATTTACCATTCTTCTGCTTATAGATGTTTGAATGTTGCTGGTTATTTTTCTTAAAGTAAACAATGCTATTTGAACATTCTTATAGTCTTCTCTTGGGATATATAGTTTTTCTAGAGCCATAATTTCAATAATGTTTGACCATGACACAGAATAAGAACTTTGTTTTACATGGTAACTAAGTAAAAAAAAAAATTCCCAAAGCAATAAAATTCTCATTTAATATAGTCTCATATTTTCTATTCTATTTTATTTTACTATATTAATAATCTATCCTATATTATTTTAGTTTACAACTTTCTGGTCACCCTCTAAGGGTCACATCTGCAAAGTCATGAAAATTAAAGCTCAAGCTCATCTGATTTGGAAGCAAACCAGTTGAAAACTAGTTTATTATAGGATCACTTTGAGCTCCCTCTTTTACTGAGTGTTGGACCTTAGAGAACTATCTAAGTTGTCCATGTAAATAGTTTCAAACCCCTCTTTTCTGTCTTGCTTGCCTTTAATTAGAATACATTTTCCTATCTTTTCTTTTCCAGTGTGATAAATATCCTGAGCTTTAGTCGCCCCTTCAGTGGAGTGCAGCGATGGGGTAGAGGCTGCTGTGCTGGAATGTTAACTGCCAGGAGGTAAGTAAAATTAAATAAAAGTAGAAAGTAGCATATTTCCACCATATTCTTTAATTTAGCTTAGCCAATAATGTATATTTAGGTTTGCATTTGGCTTCTTCTGTAGGCTTTGTTAATTGGATTTAAGAGGGCTGCAAACTCCTTGACATTTCTTCCACTGAGAGGTGAGATCTATATCCCCACCTCTATAAACTGATTAAGGAAGTGAAGCTATATGCATTACGAGGCTAGGTCATAAAATGGTGTGCAGTTTCAGCTTTGTTCTTTATGAACCCTCACTCTCCAGGTGTTTCTCCTTGGGTTTCTTAGAATTTAGCTTTCATGTTTGGAAAAATACAAACCACCTAGGAAGGGCATGTAAGAGTATACAGTTGACAGCCAGCTGAGCTTAGGGTTAAGCCCTCCTACCCCAGGTATTTGAGTAGAGGATGCTCTAGAGTAGTCTAGTCCCAACATAACTGAGCTACTCCCATACATTTTAGTCTGTTCAGCGGAGGCTCCAGAGCTATGGAGAAGAGACCATCCATCTTTACTAGATCCTGTCTGCATTCCTGACCCACAGAATCTGTGAATATATCAAACTGTTATTGTGCCAGGACACTAAGGTAGGGGTAATTTGTTATACAGCAGTAATGGCTGGAACAATTGGAGAAAATAAACTGTGGATGAAGGGAAACCCAAAATCTTTTCTCTAATCTCCAGTAACATGTCCAGCCAACAGATGAGTTATAGAAGAAAAAAGACAGTTTTTTGGTAAATAGCACTCCCAGAAGTATATACAATGTTTAGGAGTACTTCAAGGCTTATCTAGATCTATCTGACTAATTTCAAGTGATTCCCTAGTATTGAAAAGCAGTTATTTAAAAGGAGTCTGAAATGGCTTTAGGATTGCAATTTTGGGATGCCTGAGGCTGGGCAGTAATAATTAGATACAAATATCACCCACCTGGCCAGCTGTGTGTGTCCTGGAATGTAAAGGCAAGAGGGACCCACAAAAAACTCTGGAATTATCTTCTGGATGGCAGGTGCCTTATAGTACAGGCTTCCCCTGCTAGGTGAGTGTTCTAGGAACCTATCTGTATCAGTGTATCAGCTGGTGTTGTTGTGAGAGACTGCATTCAGCTTCAGTGAATTTTTTTGAAGACTCAATGTGTCTGCCCATTTCATGGTGAATGATTTATGAGCACATCTCCCTGCACCATGCTGAGTGTTCACCAGTTTTTGACCAAAACCAGCATGACCCCCATGTCCACCCTCCCTATCACCCAATCTTTCTCTGAGTGACTTCTTTTTTCTTTTTTGGTTTCCTGGATGAAATATCCTCAAAGGGAAAGATTTTACTGTTATGGAAAAGTTGAAACAAAAAACAGCAGAAACACTAAAAGGCAGCAAAATTGACAAACACCAAACTGTTTGGAGCAGTAAAAAAAGTCTCGATAGGTGCATTGCAACAAATGGAGAATACTTTGAAGGTGACTGACATTTAGGCATGTAAGAATAGATAAACAATTTTTAATAAATAGATTCAGGTTTTGTTGAGTTCCCCCTCCTATACATATAAAACTCTAATTCTAGAAAAAAATTATATATTCCACTTCTTTAGAGAAAAAGGCAAATAACAAGGCAATAAATTTATATCAGGGGTTAGGTTTAGTAATGCACACTGATATTCTGATATGTTCTGGGCTTAGTACAAACCTCTCACCATCACTTATATTTTCTACATTTATATGTAAATTTCTAAAAAATAAGAATTAGTGTTTATTTGAATGAAGGCGCCTGAGCTAATTAAATTTTCTTTTCTGTATTTCACTAAGGAAGTATACCAAGACCTAAAACTTTTAAAAACAAGGACAAAAAACTTAAGCATGAGTGAATAGCTGAGTTCAGTAAAATCATATTATTTCCAGAATGTAATAATCAAAGCTTTTTCTCCCTCTTTTATGAAGCAAAATGGTTGCAAAAGTTTTTGGGGAATTTTTATATATAACTTATGCTATTTTAGTCCCTAAGGGGGAATAATTTAATTTATCTTTTTGCTGGTGATTAGGATTCTTAGTGTCAAGTAACAGGTACAGGCGCCAGCTTAAGCAATGCAGATACCTGTTATAATGGTGCAAGAATACCTCGTAGAACTGAAGAGTAGGCGTAACTTTAGTTCTGAGGATCTGCCTGGTAATGGGAACTAGAAGGTGTTATGCCTCTTTGAGACTGCTTCAGTTTTCTCTCTGAAAGATAGGCTTGTCTTATTTTCCTAACCATATAACACAGTAACAACACACACACAGAGAAACTCACAAACAACAACAATGAAACAACCAGTCAACAACAAAAACCCCACACATAAACCAAACCTAAACCAACAAACACACACACACCAAACCACAAACAACAACAAACAACCAATCAACAACAAAAAAAACTCCCACACAAACCAAACCAAAACCAAATCCCACACAAACCAAACAATCAACCGACAACAAAAAAAACCCCCACACAAACCAAACCATAACCAAGATGCTGCTGAACCTGGAGCTGAAATGTTGCATTACAGCAGACTTGCCTTTTTTTGGTTCCCAATTTTAAATTCCTAGGCAATGAGCCGTGAGTAGTTTGGTTTGGCGAATGGAATCTCATGGCCCTGCCTGGCCTGCTGGGAAAATGAGGTCATGTGCGGAGCAGCTGCCTGACTGATCCCTGCCGTCCTCTGGTAAAATAAGGAAAGCGGCGCAAATAAGGGTGGCATGAAGAGACAGGGACAAATGACTGCTCATGAAGAACCCATTATCAATACAAATACTCTGTTTTGAAACTTCAAAGTCATTTACTGGAGAAGCCAATGAGTTAATAAAGATCTTGCTTTGTCCCTAACATGTGTTCTTTACTGGAATGCTACACAATGAATGTACCTGTTACCATCGATCCCTTCAGAAGCTTCAGAATACCAGCCATATCTGTGTACAGTATTGACCAAAAACAGCATGACCCCCATGCCCACCCTCCCTATTCACCCTTGCTATGTTCTTGCTATCTTGCTATGTTCTGTTCCTTTTCACTGGCTGCACAGCTTGGTAATACAGGCTTTCTGCCTAGCCATCTATGTGGAGACTAAGGGGAGGGCCCCATATGTGAGGAACATATTATACTGGATTGTGGTGGCCAACCTTTAAGGTACACCATTCTAGGTAAGTTTGAATTAAAATGTTCACCCTGCTGTTAGAGTTGTTTTGGTGCAGCAGGCTCAGCAGAAGCAGCTGGGTATTAAAAAGGCAAAATTATTTCTCTAAAACCCAAGCAATATCTGTTTCTGGAGAAATAACCAGTAGAGATGCTTCTGAATCAGTAAAGCTATCACCAGACAACAGAACCAGGGCTGTATGAAGAACAGTAAGAAAGTATATGTCAGGTCTGGAACAGCTTCTAAGACCATTTCCTATTGTTCCAAATTCCCCTGTGTATTGTAAAATAAACCCTGATCAGTTGAAGATAACCAGATAATTCTGTGCCATGGAACTAAAAAGAGCTTAATTGAACATTTTCAGGATATAAATAAAAAAACTGATATTCAGTGACTAAAAAGATGCTCAGATTAATAGTAAATAATCTCAAAGGATATTTATCAGTAATAATAATTCAGAAAGTAGTAGAGATTATTGAACACCAGCTATTTCTGTTGAGTGAAGTGTTCAAGTGGATAGCACTTTAAAGGCATTCTCTTAATCTGAACCAGCAATTTTCGACTTTTTTCATCTCATGACACACATAAACTAATTACTAAAATTCTGCGACACACCAAAAAATATAGTTTTTGCTGATCTGACAAAAAATAATACAAATTTGATGCATTCACAGGGGATGGTTATTGTGTTGGCTGTTGTTCTTTTTTAATTTGACAATCTAAAGGAAAACAGGTCAGTGCCCCTGACTAAATAGGTATTTCATGTTTTAAAAATTCTTGTGGCACACCAGTGTGCTGGGGAAAATTGGTTAAAAATCACGAATCTGATCTAAACAATGCAATTTTTATCATTCTTTTTTACAAGTGATGGATCTGAGGTTTAGATAGGTTAAGTTCCCCAAGATTCCATAGCCAGAAAATGACAAATCCAAAATATGGCTATACAATCTGAGCTCTTAACCACTTTGCTGAATTGCCTCTCCTATGCTATTTTTAAACATATATACTATTGAGAACAGATTGCAATTTCATTTTGGGAAACCAAGTAAAGTGCAACATAAAGACACTCGCTTAGAGTGCTCCCAGTAGCAAATGTGTGGTTACCTTTCCACATATTTTCTGAGATATTTGTCCTCAGACACTAATCCTAAGGTATTTCAACATCTGGTTCAAATTATGCATTTTGCTTTATCTATAAAACTGCAAAACGTTATATCATTAGCACCAAGCAAACATGTGTTCTTCATTATGTTTTATTCTATTCATATTGAAATAGTTATTAAAATAGCATGACAGCTTCTCTATTCTTTATTTGTACTATTTTAGTAGCAGATAAAGTGTTTTATTGTTAGTATAAAGAGCCATATTGAAAATCTAAGGAATCTTATTCTTTATTTTGTTTTTGCAAATTATCAGTCATGATAAAATATTAAAATTTTATAACCAGAGTTTATTAAAAATAACTCCCATTATAATAACACTCTATCTCCAAATATTACCAATTTTTGTTGAAAGGAAATTGGAAAGCTTCTTCAAAACTAGTTTGTCACCATTCACCATTTTAGGAACCCCGAAACACTGGTTCACTTCCTTTTAACTGTGTGATGTCTTATTCAGGTTTGTCTACCTCTCTGGCAGCTTCTATCATTCTTTTCTGCCTTAATACGGTTGTTTCTCAAAGCCTAGCTTGTTCTACTAGGTTTTATGATATTTTATTCATTCAGGAAAATGGAAAGCGTCACTTGTGGTCTCAGTGATTCTGTGTAGCTCCAAGGAGCGTGGATCCTGAACTCTGATTCCAGGATTCACTGCTCTCTCGGGTCATACCAGGTGTGACCTCTGGTGAGAACCTGAAGTCTTCATATTTTAGTTTCTTTATCTAAAACACTTAGAAAATCATAATTTTTTTCCCACAGGGACACCAAGAGGATTAAAACGAGATAATATGAGTAAAGTGCATGGGGTAATGTAAGTACTTAATTCACATAAGCTGTTTATTTCAATCGTATTCTTTTACCCATATTTCACCTCACCCTCAAGATAGCGTATATAGTTGTTGTGAATAAAGAATCAGTGACTGAATGAATGTATTTTAAGAATAGTGAAAGATGAGATATTTTGGGTGTGAAGGAAGGAATCCTGGTACGAGGTATTCACCTGATAAATGGCTACTGTTGGTTGTTCAGGCATAAATTGGAGGGTCTGCACTAGGGAAATGGGGATAGATATGGCTACAATGCTCTTTTGGAAATGAAGCTTATATGATCTCCAGACTGATTGTATGTGTCAGACAAGGAAAGAACAAATAAGTAGGATTGTTTTTGGTGACTGGAATAGTGAATGAGTTGTTTGACAACTTATTAATACAGCGGAGAGAGATTGTGGGGAGTGGCATGAGGGTAACAGTGAAAAGGGGAGTGAAAAGTCTGGTTTTGGACAGTCTGAGGGTGATCTTCCAATGAGAATTCAGTTAGAGCTGCTCAATATATATATGCATTTTTGTATGACTAGCATATGTGTATGTGTACACATATACACATACAAATAAATATATACATACACATGTATGTGTGCATATGTACAAACATATATATTTATGAGCTAAAACTCATGTATAGGATATAGATATACATTTATGAATTATTAGCTCACAAATGTGCCCAAGGTCACTTCAGGAGAGTTTGAAGAGTGTGAGAGGAAAATTGAACCTAGAGAGAAATGCTATGCAACACCAGCTATAAATAATACATGAAAGAGGAAGAGCCCAGAACAGTAATTGGGAAAAAAAGTCCACAAATATAGGGAAAAAATCCTGAGGTATTGTCTCATGAGATACTAGTTCCATGGGAACCAGGGTGAAGGCATTTTAGAGTTGGAACCTGATGCAATATCACAGCAATATATGCCATTTGGTGGGGATGGTCCCAGCTTAAAAGGACTCCTGAAGTTGGCAGCTGGGGAGTACTTAAAATTTTCCAAGAGCATTTGCACTTGAACAGTTGAATTGGAAGGCATGCATACTTCAGTGGGTTGAAAACAAATGGGAACTGGAATGGGAAACAGAAAGAGAAAAACACTATGCTTAGAACCGTGGCTGTGAAGGACAAAGGTGGTGTAGCTGTAGTAGCCGGCAGGTAAGTGAAGGTCAGGTAAAAACGGTGTGTTTGTTTTCGGAGATGTTGAAATTGTTTACTTTCTGAGAGGAAAGAATCAATAGAGTAAAAATTTGGCGTCACATATGAGATAGAGGATAATCCATGAAGCAATCCATGAAATCTTAAATCACTTCATTTTATCCCCTGTGCTTTGAGGAGTTAAAAAAAAAGTACTGATTAAAAATTACAAAACCTTGTCAATCATGGTAATCAGTCACTTTTGGACTTACGATACATCTTTCAGAACTTTGTTTTATTTGAATATTTCAGGCCAAGTCCCTTTAGTTAATATCATTAACTTTATTTCTACATTAAAGAGATTTAAATGGAACTTTTCCATATTTGTGGTCTCTTTTCTTCACCTTTTGTTAATGCTGTTTGAAGTGGTAACTCCCACACTCTGGACATGTCTAGAAAACATAAGCGAAGGCAGACAAACATTATATGTCTTTTAGTGCACCTTTCCCAGAAATGTGAATTTCTTGGATAGCCCTGGTGACTCCATATTAAGTCCCTAATTAGGCAATTGTTATCAGGAGATATGAAATACATTTTAATATTGTGAATAATGTTAGATTACAAAGAAATTGATTAAATATGTTTATAAAGTTCCCTACAATGAATGTATCTAAAGGTACACTGGAATGTATATGTTCCATCAAGGAACGTATACAAAGGACATGTACCCTATTTTCTTCCATTATCCTTCTCCCCCTTCCTCTCTGGTTACTGTCAAGTTGTTCTTTATTTCTATGTCTCTGGTTATATTTTACTTGCTTGTTTCTTTTGCTGATTAGGTTCCTTTCACAGGTGAGATCATGTGGTATTTGTCTTTTACTGCCTGGCTTATATCATTAGCATAATGGTCTCCAGTTCCATCCATGCTGTTGCAAAGGGTAGGCGCACTTTCTTTCTTTCCATTGCCTAGTATTCCATCATGTAAATGTACCAGAGTTTTTTGATCCACTCGTTTACTGATGGGCACTTAGGTTGCTTTCAGCATTTGGCTACTGTAAATTGTGCTTCTGTGAATATTGGGGTGCATAGGTTCTTTTGAATTGGTGTTTCAGGATTCTTAGGATACAAACCCAGCAGTGGAGTTGCCCTTTCTAATAAAATTTCATACAATGAAAATGCTAGTAAGCTAAAAACAAATTAGTAAATCCAATAGATAAGTAGAAAATAGCTAGATAGATACTATTTTCAGATTTCTTTTCAGGTGGATTTCCTGGGATAGTGTACTCCTTCAGTTTCATTTACATTTCTTCTCTAAGCACAGATGTGTTTGGGACTAATCTATAGGTTATATCTCATCATGCTTTTTCCCCTTAGGGAAATATTATCTATTGCCTATCACATCCTGTACTAACGTTGTTCTGTTTCTTTAGCACATCTTCCCCCTTTGCTCCAGAAATTATAAATATTTATGCTTCTCAGGACTCTACCTTTTTATCTCCTCCTTGAAACCTTCAGGATTCCTCTAGTAGAGACTCCACGCTCATTCAACTGTACTCTAGCACCCATTGTGTCATACATTTTAAAAACATGTAATATAGCAGGATGGCTGTTTATTTATTTATTTTTACTGCTTTATTTTCTGATGTATCATCTCCCCTAGTAGCTTGTAAACTCCCTAAGGGCAGGAATAAAAGCCAATATATTGACTTCCTTTGATATACTAACTGTATAAATATTGAGTAAAATACAGTAATAATAACAAAAATGGCCCATCCACATGAACACTAATCATAATGATTGGAAACAAATAGACCAGAACCATATTAAGTTTTAGGTAATTGTATTCCCAAAGAAATCTCAAATTTTTGTCGCAATGAAGTGTGACAATTCAATTTACAAAGAAAAATTTGGGGCTTTAAAGTTACGGCAGTAGGAAGTTGGCTGTGCACATTGTATAGCCCCTAAGGTTCAGTGCTCATCTCAGATATGGCCAGGATGTGGGCAAAAAAAAAAAATTCAAAGCTTAATTCTCAGAGGAAAATGAACAGAGAATAAGCTATTCAAGAGATTAATTAGGGTCTGTCAAATTGGTTAATCAAAGAACATATTCCACTGCTAGAGCCAGGCCTCAAGGCTATTCCTGTGAGGTGGCATTTGACTACTGTGTATTTCTCATTCTTCTCTTCTTGCATTTTAAAGCCACACCCAGACATGATCTGCACAAATCTCCGTGCAACTCAGAGATTTTTTTGGCCTTGAGCTCTATGAAGAAATTCTTTGAGGCATGGAGGTTTTTTTTCCACTGAGGGAAAGTTATTTTTTATCCATAAATGGGGAAAAAAGGTTGATATTTGATGGGTGAAAACACAACTGATTGACTGCCTAATATTCATTCCCCTTTTCTTGACAACAGTAGCCTGGGCACTGTGCACAGATAAAGACAAGGGAACAAGCTGAGATTTAAACAAATGTATGAGGAGTCAAGTTTTTTTTTTCACTTCCCTGTGCATTATCCTTTCTGATGCCTCGAATGAAAATATAATAGTGTGTCAGGAGTCCCCAAACCACTCTCAGATTTGTTTATTTGCCAGGGAAACTCACCAGATCCAGAAGTTCTTATTTGCATGGTTACAGTTTATTACAGCAACATGACACAACACAAAATCAGAAAAGGTGCATGGGGCAAAGTCTGGAGGAAACCAGTATCAAACTTCCGAAATTTTTGCTCCCAGTGGAGTTACACAGGATGTACTTAATTTCTCTATCAAATGTGTGAAAACATGTGCAAAGTGTTTTTTACTAGGGAAGTTCCCCTGTGCCTAAATCTAGGAGTCCAGGGTTTTAATGGGGATCAGTCATATAGACACACAATGCCTATAGAACTTAGCACTGTCCCTCCAGATCCCCAAAGGAAAGCAGGTGTTCACTATAAATCAACTCGTTTACACAATTTATCTAGGAAAACCAATATAGCATGCTTAAAAAACCCACACCTACAAAGCTCTCTAATGAGAACATTCAAAGGCCTCAATTCCTAGTAGTGGCCAAGGCAACCTGCTCTCAAAGATGTCCTACTGTGGGAAATGTGCAAGATGTGAAAAACTCAGGCCTGCTGAGTTAACTCTTTCCTGTGCAGATGGCTGACACAGCAGCCATCTTGTAATGTTGGGAGTGGAACTCAGGTTAACTAGATCTTTCTGGACTCTGGATCCACTAATCTATCCTAGCCTGCCTAACTCTTTGCTTTGTGTGTGTGTGTGTGCGTGCATGTGTGTGTGTGAGAGAGATAGAGAGAGACTTACCCTTACATACCAAAGCTTCTGTCAATACTTATCTCCATTATCATTGACTTAAACCAATTTTCATTTTTTAATTGACATTAAAGTGAATGCTTATGGTACTTCATTTCCTCAGTGTAAAAAATAAATATAGAATGTTTTTGAATAAGGTTTTATTAATTAATAGTAATCACTGAGTTGCAAATTAAAGACATATTTGAATTTTCTAGAACATACCTCATTAGTGTAATCTCCAGGACTTACCACCACTTGCTTTAAATTGTGAGAACAGAAGAAAAAGGTCAGAAGTTACTCTATTGGGAATCTTGAAAAGCTCAAATGTTCAATTTTCATTAACCAGGGATGGCTAATGTGTATTTCAGGTAATGAGGAATTAGAAAATGTTTATTTGATTCCCTTTCTTGCCCTTTCTTCCTCATGACATACCTCAGTCATTAGGTTCTGTCTTACTCAGAGAACTTGGATGACTACAGTGGACTCCCAGGTAGCTAGAAAAAACGGGCTCCAGTGGACCATCCATACTCTGCTCCTTTTTCTTTAGACTTTGCTCCAGGAGCAGGATTAGACAGAGTATCAGCTCAGATGACATCAGGAATAAACTGAGAAAAAAAAAGATTTACGAATTTAACATTTCCTAGATGAGCTATCTTGATAGGATACAGAGAGACTGCAAGATACTTTAAACAATTTTTCAACAGGAAGTTCATAAATAAATATATTAACTAAAATAAAATAGGTTGTTAATCTGATAACAATGATTCATAATATGCATTCATATAAATATCTTTATTTTAATAATGCATATAATTTTAATTTCTACTCTTAAATATATTTTTAAAAGTTTATGGAATTTTTCTTTTCAAAATAGTTTACTGATTTTGATAATCTTTTCTAATTCTCTTTAGTTCAAATATATTTTCTTGAACATAATCAAGTTTGATTTTACAGAATTGGCAATAAGATTTCCAGAAAATAATAAAAAAGTAAAAACAATATCCTTAAATGACCTACTAGTTGAGTAGTATGCATAAAGTACACATTCTATCAATTATCTTCTATTCTAAAACTCTACTCTGATGAAGTGGAAAGAATACAGTCTCCAACTCTCAGAAATATTTTATTATTGCACTTAAAATCTAAAACATAAAAACTTTTTATGTCTAATAGTATAAAGGTCCCCAAAATATAAACTAATCTTAAATAAAGGAACAAATAAGCACATCATAGTACATAAAAAGTGCTAAATGAATAGTTTTAAATAAATGAAAGACTAGATGGTTGAGACATTCTTCTTCTTAGTCTATATTACAGGCAAGTACCTCCAAGCTAGTTTTTAACCCAGAGCTAAGATGGGCAACCAGAATATAGTTTATTGAACTGCAGAAATGCACTCAGTTTTTCACATTGCTCGAAAGATTGTGGGCATTGAATTTTGGAAAATTTTTTTAAAAAATCATGTCAACAACTCTCTGAATTAGTAGCAAATAATTATTTTTCCTTCTAAATGTTCTTTTTCTGAATTTTTATTCAACTCATGATAAAGTTTCATTTCACTCATTTTTTTCTCTAAATAAATGTGCTTAATTTAACTAAGCTCTGAAAGATGGTGAATCATGCTTCAAACACATAAAATCTGTATTTGAAATCTCTCTGTTTGATCATAATATTCAAAGAAAGTTTTATGCAGAGTGCATGCCTTACTTTGTGGAATACACAATAAAAATTCAAAAAATGAACGGGATAAAATGAAGTGCTAAATATTGCCGTTAGCCCTGAAATGGCCCAGTTTCTCAGAAGATGCAAAGCTCAAATTGTAATGTCACGACAATATACATTTTGTAAAGTGTACCAAGGGTACGGCATTTAGAAAAGCTAATTTGTGTGACAAAAGTTGTGACAAATGGAGTTTAGCACAAAAATCAATACATTCATGAAACAGGCACTGCAATTAACAATGGAAATGAAGAAATTGGGTGAATTTAGCACAATTTTAGTACGTTATTGGTTAAAAGAAAGATGTCTGGGAAAATGCAAAAATAGGTAAGCTATACCTTAGATAGTTTTAGTCATTCTCAAAAATAACAATTAAAATAAGTTTCTGATCCTTATTTTTGTATGTGAGGTATGATACCTGCATGAATCCACAAATGGGCTTCTTTTGACACAACACGAACATGATTGGGCCATAATACACATAATGATGGCTCCACACGTACATCACACTTTATCATGTAAACCAGCAAGAGCTCTGCCCCATGGGACCAGCTTTATTTTCACATCAAATTTCACAAATAAGAAAACTGAGGCACAAAATGATTAACCTATTTGGCATAGAATAAAAGGAATATTGGTGGCAGATATCAAATTATGATTATTATTTGCTGGAAGTAGGATTCCAGACCACTCAGTCTTTAATCTTCTGAATTTTTATTTCTTGGGTTATGTCACCACGGATATAATTGTTGATGTACATTGGCTAAGGGCTTTTCTGTCAGGGTAATTCTCCCAACTACTCAGAGAGTTGCAGCTATGAAAAACTATTTTCAATTATGAGAATAGCATTTCAAGGGCTTGTGGACATAAAGGTATGTATACAAATATACACATGTGCAGTTAAGTGTGTGAAAGAGAAAGCTCACATAAAATCCTAGACCAGTAGCTTCTTTGAGTATGTGGATATGAATCCCTATGATCTTGAACATGCTCATGCTTAAAACTGTAACATCCAATGGACCATAGACATGACTGCTATATGTTTTGAATTGTCAAGAACAATCTTAATGTAACATAATTACACCTTTTAAAAAAGTAGTTCACCATATATATAAACGTATGTGTTTCATTAAAATTTAAATGCCTTTTAGAGATTTCCATTTGTATTAATTCATAAATATGAAAATATATTTGATAAACAAGATATCTAAATTTTAGGCTTATTATAAACATAGATAATTGAAGCCAGGGAAATTATATATTTCATTTTCCAAACTCCCAAATACATTTAAATTGCTTTGGGTAAAATCAAGACATCTTCAGAAAGAAAATATAGGTGCATGTAAGGCAATTTAAAAGGGATGTGGGTGGATGGGAGAAAGGATTGTCTTTATGATAGTTTTCAAGGATATTCTATAATAGTTTTATTTAGCAGCTGTTGTCTCTTGAAGTATGATATGATGTCAGAAATAATGGGTCCCCTGGATTTTAGGATATGAATATTCACTTCAATGTTACCAAAGATGGTTCTGTCCTGCATTTGAAAAGCAGTTCAGGGACACCGTCTTTCTTATTACTGGAAGTAAATTAAAATTCTGAAAAATACCATGTTTATAGAATTTACATATGTACATGATTTCCCCAGGGAATACCTATACATAAATGAGTATGAAGAAACACAATCAACAATATACACATTTATATATTTTCAATTAAAATGTGTATGTAATTTTATTTCTAGTTTACATGTAGTATACGGTAATTACAGTTTAAAGTTTTTATCTTATTCCCTGGCTGGTGTGGCTCAGTGGATTGAGTGTGGACTTGTGAACCAAAGGGTCACGGGTTTGATTCCCAATCAGGGCACATGCCTGGGTTGCAGGCCAGGTCCCCAGTAGGGGGTGTGTGAGAGGCAACCACACATTGATGTTTCTTTCCTGTTTTTCCTTCCCTTCCTCTTTCTCCAAAGATAAATAAATACAATATTACAAAAACAAAAAATAAAGTTTTTATCTTAGGTGCATTTAAGAAAATACAAAGGTGATGCTGTTGATATGTGATACTTGAGCTGACTTAAGCATATAGAGAAAGAAAGAAGATCTTGATAAGAAATGCTCTATGTTTTCTAACAATGATTTGCTCTGTTTAATTTCTAACAAGTTCTTCATCTAACCATCAGTACATTTGAAGTCTTAACTGTTTTAAGATGCAGGAACAGATGTAGTATGCTAATTTCAAACTTGCTTATTTTGTGATTTATCAGTTTAAGGTTGAATTATTTATTTATCTACTCAAAATTTAATTAAAGGAAGTGCTTTATTTTTCACTTGGTCAATTACAGCTCCTTACTCCCTTGTTCCTATGAGGCAGTGTTTACTATCATGTGAGTTAACCTTGATAGGGCTTTGTGAAAAGCAATTTCAACACCAGCCATTGACCCAGTTATACCCATCCTCTGCTGCAACAAAGGCATCTCCCTATCTCAGTTTTACTAATAAGAAGAAAACATTGTCAAAATCGACACAAAGTCAGGCTGATTAGAGGTCCATTGCTTATACCCTTCAATTCTTGCTCTTCTTTTCTTTTGAGTTTCTTTCACCTCCTTTTCTCCTTCCCTTCAGTGATCCCCTTGAGGCCCACAGAGACTCCAAGAAGCTGGAAATAGAAACCATTTTAATAAGTGATAAGGTGGCTCAGGCAGAAGTAGAACAGATGTTCACATAGGGCACAAAATTAAAGAATCTGCTGTTCATAGCGACATCTGCAGCCCTGCCCCTTTCCACACGCTTGAGCTGTGAAGCACTGCCTCTGGAGCTCCGACTCCTCTTCAAAGGGCATGGTGTTTCTTGGAATCAAATTTCACCCTGTAAGCGCACACAATTTTATATTTCCTTGCGCTTTTACTATCTTTGTGTACAGTAAAAACCTACTTACGCCTTACCCATCTCTCACTCTCTCTCCCCCGCTCCCTGTCTCTCTGTTTTGCAATCTCTCTTATCTTTCCCTGTTTCAGATTTGGCGGCAACCATCCTCCTTAACCAAAATAAATTATAATCACTCTACAACTTCTGAAACCTATGAGTATTGGGCTTATATAAAATCACATTACTTTGTACTAGTTAATACTTTGCTCTATTTTACTTTGGCAGATGAAAACATTAAGTTTTGTTAAAGTATTTAACAATTATAAAAAGCAGCCATTACTGTTGAGAAAACATTGAATAGTTTTATAATCCTGTTTCTTTTAGAATATAATGCACATACAAAATTATGATTAAGAAAATATTTGAACTTTAGGACAATGCACTGGACTTTATATCTTCACATTTAAAAATTTTGATCCAGATTATATTTAGATAGTGTCTTAAATATGGAATCAAGAAATCTGATATCACTTTGTGATCAAATATTTCGTTTTCCCACTTTTTGATACATACTTACATTGTACTCTTTTGATAATAAATTTGGTCATGAGACTTGTTTCTATACATGAGTCCATTTGCCAGGTTTCCTTTTACTGATGGCCTTGAAAGTTTCTTTCAGCCTTGCTCTTCATATCAGCACAGTGAGGAGTCAAGTCCCCTAATAACCTGCATTGGCCATGTGTGAGAGAAATAAGTTTTCATAGGATAAAGTGACTGATAATTTTTGGAGGCTAAAGTAAGTATCTGAGGTGTAAATACTTAATTCATGCTAGACATGAATTATATTTTCTCATTTACAATCTAAAGAATATGTTTTATTTTAAAGTAAGAGGAGACTTTAGGTATAAATTATAGGTTGTAAATACTTTTTATGTATATATATATATATAAAGACTATATGTATATATTTAATTGAGATATAATTCACATTCTTCTGTCAAATTCTTATAATTTTCAGTGTACCAATCTTTCAGTTCCTTGGTTTAATTTATTCCTAAATATTTTATTGTTTTTGATGCAACTACAAACGGGATTTTTTTTCTAATTTTTTTTTCGGATAGTTTGTATAAGCATGTAAAAATGCAACTGATTTTTGTGTGTTAATTTTATACCCTGCATACTTATTAAATTCATTGGACAGTTTTTGATGGAGTCTTTAGGAATTTCTATATAAATAATTATGTTACCCATAAACAGAAAAATTTACCTTTTCCTTTCTGATTTGGATACCTCTTTCCTTCCTTCCTTCCTTCCTTCCTTCCTTCCTTCCTTCCTTCCTTCCTTCCTTCCCTTCCTTCCTTCCTTCCTTCCTTCCTTCCTTCCCTTCCTTCCTTAGTTTCTTTCTTTCTTTCTTTCTTTCTTTCTTTCTTTCTTTCTTTCTTTCTTTCTTTCTTTCTTTCTTTCTTTCTTCTTTCTTTCTTTCTTTCTCTCTTTCTCTCTTTCTCTCTTTCTCTCTTTCTCTCTCTCTTTCTTTCCCTTCCCTCCCTCCCTCCTTCTCTTTCTCTCTCTCTGCCTAGTTGCTCTGGCTAACATTTCTAGTATATATTGAATACAAATGGCAAGAGTGGGAATTCTTGTCTTATTCTTGACCTTAGAGGATAAGATTGGCTTTTTACCCTTGAGTGTGGTGTTACTGATGGGTTTATTATATGTGAGCTTTATTATGTTGAAGGACATTACTACTAGTTTGTTGAGAATTTTAACAAGAAAGAATGTTGATTTTTCTCAAATGCTTTCCCCACATCTATTGAAAGTATTATGTAATTTTTATTCTTGATTTTGTCAGCGTGGTGTATCAGATTAATTGATTTCTTTATGTTCAACCACACTTGCCTCCCAGGGATAAATCTGACTATATCCTTTTAATATGCCGTCATATTTAATTTGCTAGTATTTTGTAGAGGATTTTTTGCATCTAATTTTATTAGGGATGTTGACCTGCAATATATTTTTTGTTGTTTCTTTGCCTGTTTTTTTGTATCAGAATAATTCTGATACATAAAATGATTTGGTAATTGCTCTTTCCTCTTTAATTTTTGGGAAGAGTTTGGGGATGGTTGTTAATTTTTCTGTAATTGTTTGGTACAATTCACCAGTGCAGCTGTTTGTGCTGGCCTTTTCTTTATTGGGAGATATTTGGTTACTAATTCAGTCTCCTTTCCAGTTATTGTCCATTCAATTTCTCTATTTCTTCATAACTCAGTCTTGGTATGTTGTGGATTTCTATAAATTTATCCACCTTTTAAGGTCATCTCATTTGTTAGTGTGTATTTGTTTACAAAAGTCTCTTATAATTAATTATTTGTATTTCTGTGATATCAGTTGTAACGTTTCCTCGTTTGATTTTTATTTTATTTACTGGAGACTTCTCTCTTTTTTTTTTGTAGTCTTGCTAGAGGTTTGTTAATTTTGTTTATATTTTCAAATAACCAGCTCTTAATTTCATTGATATTTTCAATTGTTTTATTGATCCATATTTTGTTTATTTTTGTTCTGATCTTTGTTATTCCCTTTCTTTAGGCTTACTTTGTTCTTTTTCTAGTTCCTTGGTGTGCACAGTTACACCGTTCCTCTAAAATCCTTCATTTTTCTAAACATAGACATTTGTTGCTATAACTCTTAGAACTGCTTTGCAGCATCTTATATATTTTGGTATGTTGCATTCCAACTTTCACTTTTCTCAATACTTTAAAATTTCCCTTTTGATTTCTTCTTTGACCTATTGATTGCTCAGATGTGTGTTGTGTGATTTCTACACTTTTGTTTTATTTTCCAGCTTTTCTCTTGAAGTGACTGTGATATACTTTATTGCATTTTTTTCATTTATTTGTTGTGTTCATCAGCTCCAGAATTTCTGTTTTGTTCTTTCTTATAACATTTTTCTCTTGACTCTCTTATTTGTTTGGATGGGTTTTTTTTTTCTGATTTCATTGAATTATCTGTGTTCATTTGTATATTGCTGAGCTTCCTTAAACCAATATCTTCAAATCTTTGTCCAGCAAATTTTAGATCTCCAATTCTCTGGAGTTGGTTACTGGAAACTGCCATATTTTGCTCTGTATAGTGTATTTCCTTGTACAATGTGCATCCATGTTTTTGGTCCAAACTTTCAGGAAAAAAATCTTTCATTTTAATTTTTTAATTCAATTATTTATTTATGTATATTTAGAAATAAAATCAATTATCATATTCCAGAGTATTAGTTTGCATATGGATATCATTATTGCTTTCCAGATTTATACTTTTAATGTATAAGCATAAATAAAAGGATTAAAGACATTTATATAGATAGACATTTATAAAGACATTTATATAGATAGAGAATCAGTACTGCCCATGTATAATGCGCACCCTTATTGTTTCCTCAAAAATTTGGGGAAAAAGTATGCGTTATATATGGCAAAATACAGTATTGTGTTTTTATAGTGGTGTCTTGCTTCCTTCATTTTACATGTTTCTTGTGGTTTTGTATTGATGTCTGCATATTTCATGGAACAGTCACCTCTTCCACTCTTCACAGAATGGTTTTGTGGGGAAAATCTTCACCAGTAGGTGGGTAGAAGGGTGTGAGCCAGAAGAGTCGCCAGTTCCAGCTCCAGGGAAGGTCCGGAGGCATTATTCTCATGTTATTCCATCAGCCTAGATCAGAGCTGCTGAAAATTTTAGGGAACCTCAATGACCAAGACTGAGGGTGTCTGCAGTAGTGACTCGAGTTGTTGAGGACCAGTTGATGTTTTTTTTTTTCCCCCATCAAGTATGTCATGGCTGAGGTCATCTCTGCTGGTGCTGGGTCCAGCTTGTGGGTATCCTGTCTGATTCATGGAGAAGCAGTGCTTGCTTGGCAAGTGACAGTGGCTCAAGGTTCTGGGACACTGCCTGGCCCTTGGCAGTGATGATATGTCAGATGCAGGTACACACCAGGCAGGCATAAAGCTGGGGACTGGAGTGCAGCTTGCACCAAGTGTCAGTGGCTCTGGGGCCCTGGATGCTGACTGTACTGTAGCAGTGTTGATACTCTTGCCACAGGGCTGAATCTGGAGTGTGGGTGCAACAAAGGGTGCCTGAGAACTGGGATCTGGTGGACTGGTGGACACATACTGTTGTTTAAGTGATTTCTGAAGTGTGGGCCTGGAGCAACTGCAACCCTGGGGACTGGGAAGCATGTGTTGAGCTGGGGAGTGGCTGATATCCTGGTCCTGGAGCTGCATGACAGCAGTTCCTTCCAAGAGGGCAGGCACAGTAATGTCTTCCATCTTGGCATGTCCACAATGGCTATGGCTATTGATTGCCTCTATGGTAAATGCTGCCTGTGTCCTGGAGATCAGGACTTGGGCATCCAGGCTAACACATGCTGCAAGTTCCTCCACTAGGAAAACTATGGGGTCTGCTGGAGTCCTCCACAGAGCAAGTCACTGGGGACTGTGATGGCACTCATCATTTGGCTAATACTGTTAACCTCCCCACCTTTCTCCTTTGTTCCTATCTCCAGATATTTCTGCTAAGTCAGTTTCATAGTGATTCTTGCTGTGAAGTTATTCTCTATTTTTTGTTCTGCAATTTTGCTGTAGTTTCTTAATTGGACCTTTGAGCCCCCTGCCCCCCCCCCAGCACTATTTTCATTGGTAGATAACCTATCTTATCGTAGTCTTTTGTAGAGGCCCCAAACTGGCATCTTTTACTCTGCCATCTTGCTGACATCCCAAATAAATTTTTCAAAATCCCATTTTTAATAACCTCCAAGAATAAATACTGATATTATGTGAATACTTCATTCAAATGTTAAAACACTGACCACATTTTTATGCCTAAGTCAGATACCATTTAATGTATCTTTTCTCTAGTGTTTCTTTTCTAAAGTGGGAAAAGGGATTGTCTGTAAATGCTCTAGCAAAACCCTTTATATCTCTTTGCCAATTCTGATTCCTCTGCCAAAAAAACAAAACAAAACAAAACACCAAAAAACTCTGCCCCCAACACATACATATTCCTTTGTCTCTCTCACACACACACTTCAATACACTCACTCACATGAACATCCATAAATCCATAGTTAAGAATAACACATTTTTGAAACGTTAGTACAACCTTAGTCAAATTTTGCCTTAGTCAGATCAGTAAACTTCCTCAGTTTAGTTTTTTTATTCTCTGTTGTCTTATGATGCTCTGTCATGCATCTCTTTAGTGTTTGTCACATACAGTTGTACTTGCCTTTTCTTTTCTTCCTATGTCATTTTCTTTTTCTTTTTAACTGGATTGTTTGCCCCTTCTGATCATGGTCAGTGACTCACTCATTACTGTATTTCCACTTCCTAACACATATCTACAGCATAATACATGGCACCGAAATTAACAAAGTAATAGCAATGAATGGAATTACTTCAATCATCTGTTGCCACTTAAGTTTCTTTCTTCAAGTCATAAATGCATTTAACAAATATTACTTGAAGGCTTATCATCTGAAAAATATTGAACAAGGAGATATTAATAGTTTATTTAGATTAAAAATACTTGACAATTTTTATATTTCATCAGTTTACATTTGCTGAGTATCTCTGTTTATGCTACCCTTTCTAAATGAGAAGAGGAAGCAATGCTTCAACTAAGATATACCAGGCATTATAGATGCTCAATAAACTGGGTTTCTGTTGTAATTCATAGTGATCAGTATAGAAGCTGTATTTTCTTTTGTTATTATCTGTTGGTCCTAGGCTAGTGTGCTAATGCTTCATGCTCAAGAAGCTAATGTTCAGTACCTAAATGTAGAGGGTGTATCCCTATGGTTTAATTCACACGTATGTTGGATCAGTTCCCAATTAACCAGGGACATTTGGATTCCATATCTGTGCCTTGTAGTGTTGGCAGTCTTCCAGGGTGGGAAGAGATAGTGTGCTTATTAAGCAGGAAGATGAGGCAACCTTCCAAATCACTGATAATATAGAACTGACCACAGCAGGACAGCTCTTTATAAGTGACCCTAGTTTGTCACATAATCATTGATCATCACCTATGGGTATGAATTTTCCTTAGTTATACATTGCACTTATGAAACATTCCAAATTTCTTGGTAAAAATGGCATATGAATCTCTAAAATCTAGCTATATTAAATGTCTTGTTTGTTCCAAGCCCTCACTAATGTGAAGAAATTAAATTGTTCCAGGGTGATTAACACTTATAAAATCATATTAAGTTATGTTTGAATACTTGTGCCTTTCTAGATGTTCTCTAGGTAATAATTTTATGATTATATACAGTAACTATCTAAATATCAAAATTAGTCTGACTAGTATTTACTCAATACAATTTTTAATGTATCTCATGAATTCTACATTTTCATTTTCTGTGCAACAAGTCGATCCCATATCATCATATTATTCAAACCCCTTATCTTCTCTTTCTGCTCTTGTTGATCCCCTGTCCCAATTTTGCCTTCCTACTTGATCACAGCTAACTCAGTCTCACTTTCAACCTTGTCAAATTGTGTCTGTTTCTTTAACTTGCTTCTTAATAGATTTCCTTGGAATGCTTATAATTTTAAGAATAGAAATGTTTCTATATTTATAGTGTCTGGCAAAAGATTGGTGTAGTGTAGACACCTTACAAGTAAGTACATGCTGAAGTAATTTATTTTCAGACTTTTCCTTAAATATCACTTATCACTTCCATTCCTTTGGCTCCCCCGGCCAACAGATGGTACCTGACTGTTTAATATCCTCCCCTGGAATTCATAGCCACAGAAAGAGTGTGCACATTCCTTGCTCTCCGCAAGTGACCAAAATGCAATCATTTCACCCTTGTCTTTTCTTCAGTTCCTATTGACAAAGCTTGCTTTTTGTCCTTTGATACAGTTGTTTACCGAGCTACCCAGACATTCTTCCTCTTTCCTTGGTGATTTCAGCACCTGGTCTACATTTTCCACTCTCTGCCTCATATCTTGCAAACTTTATGGCTATAGGATATAATTCAATCACTTCACAGTTCCTCAAATTCCTCAGCTCTAGTAATTTAATTTCTACCAGCCACAGTCACAATCATATAACCCTTCAAGTTCATAAACACTGACATTTTATAGTTTCTCATATATGACATGTTTTTATAATCAAGAAGGCAGCAGTGGCTAGGAGATTTGACTAAACAGAACTGAACAACAGTTTAATGCCAGTGAAGGCTGCAAAACTTCCTTCATATGTATAACTTCTGCATCCTTTTCTCAGCTTCCACCCTAACCCCCACACCTGCACACAAATTGTTTTCCTTGCCATGTAATTCAACTCCATACATGCTTAGTGAGCATTTTTTCTTTACGAGATACAGTTCTGAAAACTTGGCATATATCGGTAAACAAAACAGATAAAGCTGCCTGCCATTTTGGCATTAAATCCTTGGTTTGAATTCTCTAGCAGAATGTATCACATTTTTGTCTTTTATTATATACATGGTTTATAATTTTATGAGATAGTGTGTTCAATAAAATCGTGGAACCAGACAAACCCTGCCACTTTATAGCATAAGTAATATCTCTTTAAGTCTCAATTTCCTCTTTCATGATAACATCATGTAACCTTATAAGCTTGGGGACAGGTTAAATAAGATGATGTTTAGAGTGTCTTGGATGGTGTCTGGTGCATAGTAAGCATTCTGAATTTTATTATTAGTGGTAGTAATATTGATACATTAGTATTAATAGTAATAGTACTGTACTAAAAATAGGAGTGCAATAAATTGTAGCTATTTATATTATCAATATTTATACATGGCACCATCCACTGAATAGTAAGCTCCTGAAAGCTAAAGATTTTCTCTCTCTTGTGTGTGTATGTGTGTGCATATATGTGTGTGAGTGTGTGAACATCTAGATGGATGGCACATTGTCAGAACTCACCTTAATATGTTTCAGGTTTTTATTCATTTTCATATTTCTCTGAAGTAGTTGGTTTTTAATACCTTCCAATTCCTTAAAAACAATAAAAAAAGAACAGCAAGTTCTAAGATATTGCAGATCTAAATATTATTATATTTAGAAAAGAATTTGAAATTCCTATCTCCTATTAAGAAAGTTGTAATCAATTTTTCTGAGCATAATTTAGATTTACTTAAAAGACAAACAAAAGTCTCAGCACTGCTCATTGAAATGGCATATGGAACATATTGTCTAGACACAGATTGTCATTTATGGGGAAGCAAGTCTGAGAAGTGTACACATTGGAGGCCATCATGGCATTTTTTTAAAGATACAAATCATCTAATTGAGGCCAGTGAAATCTAGCCTCCAACCTTTTCAAAGCCTAGTTATTCCACATTTGGTATGCAAATAACTAATCAAATCACAATCAGTATGCATTTTAAACCACGACACAAATATGGAACTTCATTTGGTGATGTAAATACTTGATAATAATTATGGAAATTTCCTTGGGTGAAGGGCAGCAAATATTAGTACAACTAATATGTTACTTATTTGATTAGGTCCTAACTGCCTCAGTCTGCCAAGTGCTTCTAGGAAATCTGCCACCTAGTGTCTTTTGTTTCTCGTCCTCATTGCTGAAATACTAGAAAAGAGCGATATTCATTGTAAGTGAGCCAACCTGCTTTGACACAGTGCCTCACAGTTTAGCCATGTTTTTCTAGATACCTTTATACCTAGATCACTATACTGCTCAGACTGCCTTGCTTCAGCACTCTAGACTGTCAACATGAATATCTGGTAGTGTCTTACATTTGGATAATGTGTTTGAATAAAGAAAGAGTCAGATGGCTATTGTTGGGTAAAGATTTTATTTTTAGATTTGTCAGCAACATGGTAAATGAGTTTTTTTTAATGTGAGAATTATTTTTGAAATATCAGCTGATGAGGATAGCTGTCTTTGACGGAGTTGAACCTGGATGCTAAAGAAGGCAGTGTCGAATCTCTGTATGAGCCCTTTGCTGCTCCCTCTTCCACCTGGAATTAGAGGTGGGCATGGCAATCTTGTCAATAATTCAAAGCAAATCTATCTTTGCATTTCAAATTTAAAGACAGTACTATATGTTGCAGAATTGTCTATCATGATTTTTTTTTGAATAATTTCCACAATTCTATAAAATATATAAGGCATTTGTCAGGTGAGATAATTGAGGGATATAAAGTTAAATTACCTGGGTTATTTGCCTTAATGCATAAACTCTCAAATTATTTTATTTATTCTTACTCATAAAATCATATTTTTCTTGTAGATAATATTAACATACATATACATTGAAATATAGAATATAATACAAAGTCCAAATATAAGAAGAATAAATCTCCCATAATCTACCTGTAAACTCAAGAATTGTTTCAGTTCACTTTCTAAATTTTTCTATACACATTTTCCACATATTTTGTTTTATTTTTTACTATTAACAAAATGTAGCAATAAATTGACTCTGTTCTCTACATACTATGAAAAAACTTGCTTTCCTTATTTCTAATAATTCTTATACATTTATTCTCTGTGTATGTGATATGTATTTGGATTATTTTCATTTTTTCACAACAAAAAACACTACAGTAAAGATCCTTGTGCATATTGTTTTCATTGCCAGGTATCTAAATTTTTTGTTTAATTTAAAATATCTAAGTATGTATCAAAGTGATATATATGTTGAATAATGGTATATATATATATATATATATATATATATATATATATATATCACTATGCTTTTTACTTAATTCAATTCCTGAAACTACACAATGTTAGGAGCTGATTTGAAGAATTAATTGAATTGGTCAATTCATGTGTATTTAACTAATTAGTAAATCAACTAAAATTATATTTACTGAGTATTCACAAGGAAAACTTTAGACTACACATTTGTAGATGAAGGTAAGAAATGGGGAAATAAGGCTTATTTATTCTCTATTTTGTTCCAATCACTGTTAGACTTATTTCCTGCAATTTTAAATCTACAGACAATTCTACACATTATGACTTATTAACTATTATTTTAGATAAAAAATCAAATGATTAAATTGGTGAAATAATTGAATAAACAGATATATAAAATCCAAGTTTACAAAGTTCATTAACAATAAAGTTGAGATTTGATTTAAAAGTCTCTGATGTTAAGGTTACTACCATTCTCATTAAACCATACTGTACAAGATGTGAGGCAAAGATATCAAATATTTTCTAGTGTGCAATCTAATTATCTACTTGCTTGCTTAGAAATGGTGTGTATATATATATAAACACATCTATACACACCATATGTAAACCATATGTGTATATATGGTTTTATTACATTAATTTCTGGTGTACAACATAGTGATTTGACATTTATGCACATTACAAACTGATCGCTGCAGTAGGTCTAGTTGCCATCTGTTACCATACAAAGTTGATAAAATGCTGTAGTCCACACTCCATAACTGGTTTCTCTTAAGAGTGGATGGTTGTGCCTCTTTTTCCTTTTCACCTGTCCCCACCCTCCTCTCCCCTGATGACCATTTGGTCTATTATTGTGTGTATGTACGAGTCTTGTTTTGTTTACTTTGTTCATTTTTCTGTTTTGTTTTTTGAGTAACACAGGTAAGTGTAATCTTATAAGCATAACACATATAAGTGCAAGAAATATGTTTGTTTCTTCCTCTCTCTCTTTGACTTATTTGACTTAGCATAATACCCTCAAGGTCCAACCATGTTGTCATAAATACAAAAATGACAAGATTTCATTTTGTATGGCTGAGTAATATTTGTATTATATCTGTATATCTATTATCTATATGTATGTGTTTATACATTGGGATATATATCTAGAAATAAATATCTGTATACTTTATTATTTTTTATGATTGCTATATATATACACACTATCTCATTTATCCATTCAGCTATTGATACATCCCATATGGGGTTAGTATCCAAAATACATAAAGAACTCATACAACTCAATATAAAAATTTTCAGATAAAATATGGGCAGAGAACCTGAATAGACGTTTTCTCAAAGTAGACATACAGATGGGCAACAGGCACATACAAAGATATTCAGCATCACTATTCATCGGGCAATTGCAAATGAGATATTGCCTCACATCTACCAAAAATGACTATTAAAAACAAACAAGAAATAGCAAGTGTTGGCGAAAGTGGGGAGAAAAGGGAACTCTTTTGCACTGTTGGTGGGAATGTAAATTTGTGGAAGCAATATGGAAAACACTATGGAGGTTTCCTCAAAAAGTTCAAAATTGACCTGCCATATGATTCAGCAATTCCACTCTGGGCATTTATCCAAAGAAAATGAAAACACTATTTGGAAAAGATTTATGCACACTTACGTTCATTACAGCATTATTTACAATAGTCAAGATATGGAAGCAACCTAAGTGATATATGGTTTCTTATAACAATGGTGTCTCATGAATTTAAATATATATTTTTTCCTGTAACAAGGATATAATTCAGCTGACTGATTTTTTAGCACTAATTAGACAAAGGTATCAATGTTGCAAATTTAGACAGAGACATCTTAGAATCCAAATATTAAGTTTCTGTAAAAAGCTGAAAGTGGAAATGTAATCTTTTTCATAAGTCTAGATTGCGGCTAGCAATGTGGAAAATGCTAAAAGCAACATTAATAAAGCACTTTGCAGAGTGTAACAAGCAAGGAGGATTTGCCGGGAATGAGAACAGCATGATGAAGCATAACCTGGACCAAAATTACTGAAGTTTATTTATTACAAATAGCTCAGTGTGGTTAAAGAGGACTCCTATCATGTTCTGACGAGTTTTAAATCTTTAGTTCAGCTCCCACACATTCTCTCTAAACACCCCTGTATTGAAACTGCACATACATTTACACTTACAGCTGCTGGTTTTTCTCCCACATTTTGAAATGGCTCATAGATATGGAGAACTTATGTTTGCTGCAACAAGATCTTCATGACATATTATATATATTTATTTCATTTTAAAGACTAGAATATATCTTATGAGTGGTTTGGTTCTGTGGTGCATAAACTCCTCCATGACAGTAAGCTACATGTGTGTATCAGATACACTAATGTATGCCAGATGCCAGGACCTACTGAGTGAAGTTATTATTAACTAATAATTAATAATTAATTAATTAATTAATTAGAGATAGGGGAAGGGAGAGTAAAAAGGAGGGAGAGAAACATCGATATGAGAGAGAAACATGGATTGGTTGCCTCTTGTACAGGCCCCCACTGGGGATTGAACCTGCAACCTAGGCATGTGCCCTGACTAGAAATCTCCCCATGATCTTCCTCTTTGTGGGGTGATGGCCAACCAGGTGAGCCACACAGGTCAGGGCTGAGTGAAGATTTATTTCATGCAACCATGCATTCATTACAAAGACGTGGACAGCTTATTCTGTAGGAAGTATTTACTGACAACAATATCAGGCTGATTACTGTACCATCTGCACAATTATTAGAATAAAGCCCTGTGTTTAAAAGACACACACCCAACCCACATAAGGTAGAAGCAGTTAACTGTAGGTGTCCTTTTTAAAAAGCCAGTGAATCTCATTAAGCTAAGGCAAAGTCATAGGCATCTCATTATGACTAAATTGGGTAATCTTCAATAATCCTTCCTTTCAGAGTTTTTGGAAAATGCCATTGTACATTGAAAGCAAAGGGATCGATGACTTGATAAAATTTTCCTGGATCTTTGATTTTTGCTTTTACCTCCTTTTAACAATGTGAAACATTAGGCCAGACTATATATGGCCAGGGTAAACTGGTTGCTTGTGAGTATCTCATGTATATTGGCAAGGCCACAACCGACAGAGCTCATCTGGATTTCAATTGGAACTGTTCTCACCCACAAAACCCTCTGCATTCTGGAAGGCCTCAGAATGCATTAGAGATAGGACCTTCCACCACAGACAAGCCCCCAGGAATGGGACAGCGTTCACTCTAGTTTGCTGTGGAAATCAAAGAAGCACTATCTGGACTCTGTTTGCATGAATCTCATTTGCCTTCCTTTTGGTCTTTGCATTTGTTCACTTAAAAAATACATCAAAATAGGTCTATATCTAAAGTGAAAATGGAAGACAATGTGTAAGGAAAAGAAGAGATTTTGTAGCAAAGACTTGGATTCTGTCTCTGACCACCTGTGTGACCTTGAGTGAATCCTTAACTTCTGGAAGTGCAGTTTAGCACAACCAGTGATTGAACAAGTCAATGTGTGTAAAGCATGTAGCACATAGTTGACCAGTTCAAGTAGATTATTAATATTAAAAAGTTATAAAAGAGATTACCATAAACTGATTTCATATTATGCTATAGCAAAGGATGCCTAGAATATGAGCTTAGACAGTGTGTTACTAACATATGTGTTGGAAAACATCCTTAATGATGTTTGTTCTTGGTGGAGAGAGAGAGGGAGAGAGAGAGAGAGAAAGAGAGAGAAAGAGAAAGGTCTTGCAATGCTTTTTAGTTAGGAGGTCATTTTGCTAGGCCTTGGGATTGTAAGACAAATTTCTTAAAATCATTACATAAATTATATATAACAAGAATTAAATGTTCAAGTGTTATTAAATAAATTGATTATAAGAGAATGTTTCATTGAACTGATACAATAGCTCTGTTAGTTTTGCTACTTGGAAAGAACACTCTGAGTACACAAGATAGATGGAAATAGTTGCTAAAAATGGCATTAAAATTAAGAGACAATGGCCAGATTTCTTTGTGGAAGAGAGTAACTGGTACTCTCTTTGAGAAGGTATCAGTTAAAACTATGTATTCATCATAAGGTGTCTGGGCTCTAAGGAAACCTGATGGCCACTTCAAAGGATCTTTTGCATTAGGGTCCTGGGGTTTTTCATGGTATTATTTCTATTTCAGTGTATAATAACTTCCCAGTCAGTACCTGAGATCTCAAGAGCCAAAAACAATTTCATTAATTTTTCTACCTGCTGAACTGACATCCAGAGAGAAATTTGTGAGGAGATGTGCACCATGCAAAAAGCTTTTCTCCTCTCTTGAGCATCTTGGGGTTATAGGTGGTTGGTGGAAGGAAAGAAGGTTTATGTGCTTGAAAACTGGCATGGCTCTTAGTAGACAAAACCCATAGTACTTTGTCACAAAGGAAAAGAGACACAGAATCTGTCTCCACTTGTTCTTTGGAAGGTCCTCAAATAATTGTGTGACAATACATGTGATCAGAAACATGGTCTTGGCTGAAGCAGAACACTTTGAAGAGACACTGTTGAAATAGTTGTGACTATTTTGAGATGTAGACAATACCATGAATTTTGGTTACCAATGAATGCAAGCAATGCTCATCAGACCTTTCCAGTGGCTAACTATGGTACTGAGAGAGAGAGAGTCCATTTCTATTCACTATGCACCCCAACATTCATAGCAACATTATTTACAATAGCCAAGTGCTGGAAAGAGCCTCAGTGCCCATCAGTAAATGAGTGGATTAAAAAACTGTGGTACATTTATGCAATGGGATACTACACAGCAGAAAGAAAGAAGGAACTCCTACCCTTCATGACAGCATGGATGGAACCGTAGAGCATTATGCTAAGTCAAGTAATCCAGGTGGTGAAAGGAACATACCATACGATCTCACCTATAAGTGGAACCTAACAAATGAAACAAACAAGTGAGCAAAATAGAACCAGAGACATGGAAATAAAGAACAAACTGACAGTGACCAGAGGGGCAGGGGGAAGGAAATAATGGGGAACAGAAGGGGAAGGGTCATCAAGGAACATGTATAGGGGACACATGGACAAAGGCAAGGGTGGTGGGATCTAGGGTGGGAGGTGGAGAGGAATGGAGCAGGGCCTAGTAGTGAGGGAAAAATGGGGACAACTGTAACTGAACAGCATTAAAAAATGAAAAAAAATACATATGTATTACTTTGATAATCAATAAAATAAAATAATAAAATCATTGTTATAAATCCATTGGAACTAGGTTTGTATCTAAGGACATTTCACCGTATGTTCAAATCATAATTAAAAAACAGTTTGGTAATATCAATAACACTTAAGATAATGGTCTCAATAGTGAGATGATGATGTCTGGTTTAAATATTACCTAGCAACAAAACCTGTTTTGTTTGTTTCCTTGCTTGCTTATCCATCCATCCATCCATCTACCCATCCATCTATCCACTTCTTTACTGAGTGAGTGAGTGGAATAACACTGGGGTATCTATTAAAATGTAGCCCATCAAATGTAGTACATCACTCTGCTATATAAAAATGACTGATGGGAAGAAGTTAAGTCCATTGGATGTGTCTTTTTCTCAGCCATTGGGCCCACTGAAATGTATTTCTATAAAGACTTAAATAGTTCTTTCTAAAAACTTCTTATTTTGTAATAATTTTAAACATAAAGAAATATTGTAAAACTAGTACAGAACATTCACATATATCCTTCACCATGCTGCCTTTAGAATTAAAAACTTACAGAACCATTGTAGAACTATCAAAATGAAGGACTTCACAGTGATACACTATTATTGACTAAACTACAGATCATATTCAGGTTTCACCAGTCTTATCACTATTGTCCCTTTACTTTCCAGGAAACAATCCAGGACCCAACATTATATTTAATTGTGTGGCTTTACTTTTCCTCCAATTTGAAACAGTCCTTGTCTTTCATGACATTGGTACTTTGAGTAAGTCCTAGACAGTTATTTTGTAGCATGCCCTTCAGATTAGGCTCATCTTATATTTTCTCATGATTATATTGAGAAAATACATTTTGGAAGGATACCCTGGAAATGTTATTGTGTCTTTTTTTGTTCATCATATTGGAGGTGTGTCATGCTGATGTGTCTTACTATTGGAGTTGTTAGCTTTGCTCTTTTGGCTATACTAGTGTCTGCTAGGTATCTCCACAAAATAATTACTCTTTTTCACTTTGCAATTGATAGGCAGGTGCTTCAGATAAATATTTTAAGATCTTTTCCTTCTTCAAAATTTTTATTTTCTTTCTTCAAATTTTTTCCCCCTGACTTTAGCATATATCAGTGGGATTTTTTCTCCAACAATTGTTACCATATCATTTGCCTATGGTGATTTGCTATTTTCTTCATTCCTTCTACATTTTTAAAAATTTGAATTTATTTTTAATGAAGAGTTGCCCCTTGTCCCAGTTTATTTATTTTAATTATTTCCACTGCTATGGACTCATGAATATAGTGGAAGGCTGAAATTGGCCCCACAACCTATCTGTGTCCTAACCCTTGGAACCTATAGGTATTACCTTGCAGGGCCAAAATTGTGACTATATTAAAGGTTTTGAGGTGAAGTGATTATCCTGGATAGTGTAGATATGTCCTAATGAAATCACATGTATCCTTATAAAAGAGAAGCGGAGAGAGAGTGTTCTCTTCTTTCCACCCCTTTCCCTGCCACCTCCTATAGGTAAACAATTTCTTGAGTTTTCTTTTCTTTTTTTTTCTGTATCTATTTTGCATAAACAAGAAGATAGGTGCATTTTCCTATATCCCCCTCATTCTTGCAAAAAAGGTGGAGTACAATTTGTTTTTCTCATATAATAGTATATCACAGAAATCCCTTCCATATCATCTCACAAAGAGCATTTGTATAGTGTTCCATCATGTGAATGTCACAGTTTATTTAACCATTCTTCTGTATAGAAATATTTACATTTTTTTCAATATTTTGCCATTATAAACAATGCTGGAATGAATACACATGTGTATATATACATTTTCACATCGTTTGGACCTTATCTCAGGGTAGGTTTTAAGAAGTGAAGTTGCTGGTTAAAAGGGTAATTGCATCACCTCTAGATTTGTGAAGCTTTGCCCAGATTCCTTTCAGGTAATCAGGCCCCAGAGCTCATACGCAAAACCATCAATCTCATAATGTAGTGACTAATAGTCTGATTTTCTGAAACACAGAAGATTATTTATCTGGAAACACAAAAAATATCCAAACAATGGAGTTGTATAAAATACATTTTTAAATGGCTACTTACCTTTTTTTTCAAAAAGATCATTGTAATAACTTAATAATGACCTAATACATTGTTCAGTGTGTGCTGATGGTCTAGTGCACCAGCCTGTGAGAATTTGTTGAATGAAGCCTTTGTCAAGTATATAACATAGACAAGTGTGTGGACCAAAAAGAATGATAACAATTATCTTGCTGGCATTATGAGTTGTAGTGGTTCTTGTTTACTTAAATAATTAGAAAGTTAAAAACTCTTTGAAAGTATTGAATTGCAATTAAGTAAATATAAATAATGTATGGAATATCTTAGCCATTATAATGTAAGACAACAATATGCCAAGAAAATATATTCAGAAAATAGCTTGCGTAAGATGAAGACTTCAAGTATTTATATCCTTTGTAGTTAAAGTGTCTAAATTTGAGAATAATTGATTAATCAGATTAGGAAAGAACGTGAATAATATTTAATAAATCAAATTATTCATAAATGTAGTGAAAATGATTGGATCATAATGTGGAATAGAGCTTTCATGTTCCTCTAATCATGTTTCTTTTGCAGCACCTGAAATGCTCAGAAAGGGTGATATGGTTAGAGAAGGCAACATCCATCAGGAGATCAAAGACAGCACAGGAGCATCCTGGGATTAAAAGAAACTCAAATTAAGGGAGAAACCTAGTGTGAAGGAAATGTAGCATGATACTGGGAAATCAGCAGGCTGTGTTCAGCAGTGTGAAACATTCCACTTGATGTTTCAGAATTTACCATGAAAAATTAAAGTGATCTCAGGATACTTTTAGTGTGGCTACTCATGTCTAGAAAAGTGTTTATCATTGGGACTGTTACAGAAGATATAAAAATGATATAGGCTGGAGAAAAAGTTTATAATAGGAGTGTCTGAACATACGACCAATTATTAACAGTTAATAATTAAGATTCAGATATTGTAATGCATGTATCATAAAACAATTTTAAAGTCTTCCTGAAATATCCCTAGGGTTTAAAACAAATATAAGTATATAATGTGAGTTCTCTACATACAACAAACAAAATATGACTAGGAAAATACTACTTTTATTTTAATTCCTATTAAAATCAAGCTGTAAAAATATTGTACTGACTCTACCACTGATGGTTGTATAAATTTACATAATCACTTTTGTTATACTTAGAAATAATTAAGATAAATCTAATCTGGATCAGCAATTCCACTTTCAAATATAGTCTTAAAGTACCCCAGATATGACACAAGAAGGCAGTAAAAACATCTGCATGGGAATTTTAAATAGCAAAATAAGAGTGTTTACCTCTAGGGAGAGACAGACGGGAGGGAATCGAAATCGTCAGGGGCATGTAAAGGGTTTTATTGATTAGAAAATCTGATATGAGCATGAAATGAAATATGAAAGAATAGTAGGTGTTATTCATTATAGTAGTAATAATGCTTAACATTCGCTCTAGTTAAAAATATTCAAAATAAAGAGTATTCTTTAAAAAATATACTTCACCCAATGCTTACAGTTTATTCTTAAATGCTCAATTTATTTTCCAATAAAACAATAGGCTTTAAGTAAAATACGGACACACTTGTATAACAAATTTTTGGTCTCAAGGATCTTGATTTTTTTCACCAGTTAAATTTCTTTCTATGAAAACCATATTAAGTTCTATCCCAAAACTTTTCTTTGTGGCTGAAATTAAGAGGTGTATTGCCATTTTTTTTGTATATTATATTATCTTTGTTGATGGTAGGTGGTAGACAATTCAATAATAATAATAATTAATAATTTATGATAATTGTACTCAGTAAAATCTGGGTGTGAGTTAGTAGGTTGCATTTAAAATAATGAACTATGTCTATCTGTGTATGTGTGTATGTGTATGGCCAACCGGTGTTGTTTGCATAACCTAGAAATAAACTTCAGTGCGGAAAAAAACAAACTTCTACTATTTAAAGAATGCTCTAGATAGTACATAAAGATGATAAATGAGAGGGTATTGTATCAATATATAAAGAAGATGAAAAAATAGCAATAAATTAGCAGAATTTTTAAAATTTAGAAAATCATCCACTAAGAAATTCTGTTATAATTAAAATATATATAATTTAATAATGTTAAAGATACAAATTAGACAGATATTAATCTTATAGAGCAAATTTACTAGCTCTGTTAAAAAGGAGAGTTACAAAATATGAAAACCATGCTGCCATACTTAAGTGAATTTTGACACTTCCAATTACGGAAACATAAAACATGGTCAGCCATAAATTATGTGATTATATTACTCCTCTTAATAAAATTGTTGCCACAGATTTTTAATATAAATTACATAAAATTTTAACATATCTGAGACTGTATTCTGTGTATTTGAAGACCATATGAAAAAAATATTATTTTTTAAACATTTAAGTGTATGTTTAAGCATTTAGTTTGCTATTTGGAATTGACTGCTAGCAATTTTAAATCATCAACTTATAATTCAATGTTGGAGGTATGTGCCATTATGTTTTTAAAACGCTATGCTTCCTTTGTCTGTATTTCATGCTTGGAGGAGCTTAGACATTCATTCATATTGAGTTTCATATTTTGAAGTATATTGATATGTATTTTAGTCCCTAGAGGTTTGTACAAATGCATTTTGATGATAAATGCCATTTATATATAGGCAATACCCATTTCCCTTAGAATCATAAAACAGAATGCATACTGTTATTTGATGTGTAAAAGGATATTACCAAAAGATAGGGAAAGTATTATGTCTCATGGACATTAACATGAAGGTGATAATGTGTATAAAATCAACGCCATGTACACCCCACAGAGGATGAAGTGTATAGAAGTCAGCCATGACAGAATAATGTACCGGACATATCGTCCCAATGTAAACCAATAGAAAAGTGGGCAAAATTCATGAAATACCTATTTTCAGACATTGGAAAACAACATAAAATTATATTCATTATGAAAGAAAATGCTCTTTAAATAAAAACATACAGTAAGTTGGCAGTGAAAGAATTGAAAAAGTTTTACCCTACAAACACTAAACTTGAGAGGTGAATTGACTATGCTAATGCCAAACAAAGTGAAATTTAGGAAAAGGAACAGAACCAGGGATAAAGAGAGACATTTTACAAAGATAAAAGGATAAGTTAACCAAGTAGACATAACAATCCTAAATAGTACTCATGAAAAAATATCTTCAAAAATACTTGAAGCAAACGCTGACAGACATGAAAGGAGAAACAAACATATGCACAATTAGGACCAGAGACTATAGCACTCTTCTCTCTCTAATTGACATAACTATTAGGAAAAAAATCAGAAATAATCTGTAAAACGTGACAACATTATTACCTAACATGACCTAATTGACATTTAGAGAACACACCATCCAACAATGACAAAGCACATGTCCTTTGCAAGTGTACTGGGAACATTCACCATAATGGATATGTATGAGGCCATAAAACACAGCACACAGATTTGAAAGGGTGGGATATCACATAATTGCGCATACTAAATTCATACTAAATTCTACAATATCTACAAAATAGATATGTTACTTGAACAAATATTTGACATTAATAAAGTAGCAAGATAAAAGTTCATTTTACTAAGTTTTCAGATACAAGTTTATTATACAATGAACAGTCAAAAAATAAAATTTTAAATGCAACATTATTTACGATATATTAAAAATATGAAATACTTATAAAATTAACATGAATGTTATTTTATAGTTTTCATACAATGAAAACTATAAAATATTGCTAACAGAATTAAGGTCCAAATAAAATATAGTAAAAGACTATATTCACGGACTAGAATATTCAGTGTTAAGATGCCAATATTCTCCAAACTAATTTATGGGTGTATTGTAGTACTAATCAAAATTAAAATATGATTATAAGGTTTTTTCCCCCTAAAAATGAAAAAAATGCTTCTAAACTCTATATGGAAGTTCAAAGAACTTGGAAAATGCAAAATAATTTTGAAAGAGAGTAAAGTGGAGGACTTATGAGGGGGTCCCCAAAACAACTTGGTATTATCTTATGGAGGGCAGGCTGCTTGTAGTACAGGCTTCCACTGCTAGGTGAATGTACTAGCAACCCATCTGTGTCAGTGTTGTGAGGGGCTGCGTTCAGCTTGATGAATTTTTTTTGAAGACTCTTTCAATGCATTTGTCCATTTCATGCTGGGTGATTTTCGAGTGCTCCTGCCTACACTGTGCTGAGTGTTCAGCAGTTTTTGACCAAAAATCACATGACCCTTGTGCCCCACCCTCCCTATTCACCCTATCTTGTCCCAAGCAACTTTTTTTTTTGTTTCCCAGATGAAAAAAATCCTCAAAGGGAAATGTTTTGCCAATGTGTAAGAAACAAAAAATGGCAGATGCACTAAAAGGAATCAAAATTGACAAGTTCAAAAACTGTTTTGAGCAGTGAAAAAAGTCTCAATAGGTATATTGTATTAAATAGAGAGTACTTTGAAGGTGACTGAAGTTTAAACATATAAGAATAAATACACAATTTTTTATAACTAAATTCTGGTTTGTTTTGGAGTTCTTCCTTGAATGCTACCTGATATTAAGACTTACTACAAAATTGCAGTAGTTAAAACAAATGAGAGACTGGCATAAGTATAAACAATTACATTAATGGGGGAGAGTGGAGTGTTTATAAACCAATCCACATTTATATGGTCAATTAATTTTTTTAACAAATGATTCAATGGGGAAAGGGATAATCTTTTCATCCAATGGTATTGGAAACATTAGATATCCATCTTCAAAATATAATCCTTGACCCTTACCTCACTTCAAATACAAAAATTAACCAGCCATTGGTCATACACTTAAAATTAAGAGCTAAAACTAAGAATATCAAAAAGAAAATATTGGAGACAATTTTTATTACATTGAGTTAGTTATTTTTATTTTAGAGAAGACAGAAAAAGTACTAACTACAAAAGGAAAAAAATTAAGAAATGAAAGTAAATAATGGACTAAAAGAAAATATTTTCAGCACGAATATCTGATAAAGTGTATATTCACAAACTATATAAAAACTTTTATAAACTAATAATTTTAAAAAACCTTGTTTCAAAAATGGCCAAAATTTTAATAAACACTTCACAGAAGGTGTACAGGTAATCAATTAATACATGGAAATACTTAATATTAGACCATAGGGAAATGCAAATTAAAGCAAAGTTATATACCATTAAATATTCACTTGAAAGGCTAAAATGAAAGAGAAATTAGAATTGTTGGTGAAAATGTAGAGCAAATGAAGCTCAGAAATTTTAATTGGTTCCATCACGTTAGAAAGTACTTCCTACAGTACCTTATAAACTTAAATTTATACTTATCATAAGGCCCAACAATTTCATTACTAAGTATTTACCAAAAAGAAAAATGTAAACCTTGATTATTTGGAAACATATTGAATATTTATAGCAGATTTATTTCAATAATAGCAAAATTTATAACTAACATAAATGCCTATCAACAAATGATTAGACAAATTGGATTACATTCATACAAAGGAATACTATTTGATATGAATACTAATGATAATCAAATACTATTTGATAATTAATGATATCAAACATGTCAGTGAATCTCAAAAACAGTATTCTAAGCAAAAGAAGCCAAACACAGAAGAGTATATACAATTCCTCCAGAAAAAAAATTGGTAGTGACTTACGTGGACCAGTTAATGCCTGGGACTAGATGTAGGACAGGGAGTGAGTAAGGAAGAGCATAAGGAAACTTTTTGAAAGGATGGGAATATTCTAGGTTGTGCTGGTGATTACTCTTAAAATGAGTATATTTCATTATAGGTAAATCATACATTAACAATATTGATTTGAAATACATAGAGAAAAATAATAGAAAGATATTTTCACTTAAATACAAATGAAATATATGATTTTAATATGTAAGATAATTTTTATAGCTCTAAATTTGATAATTTTATTAGTTATATATTTCATGTCCTATTATATCTCAAATGGCAGTTGATTGTTTGTGGTTTGTAACTTTATCAAAGATCAACAACAAAAAATTTACCTTTGATTTGTGTTTTAATTAGACACTTGAACATGGCTGTGAACAATAATTTTCAAAATATATTATCTTTAGTAGTTTTCAATGTATTTCTAGGACATGAATTTAGTATATGAACAGGATTATGGAGATCCCTAAGTTATGAAAAATATATCCTACCATCTGAAAATGAATTCACCAGCAGTGGCAGACTTAACTTGTCCTTGCTAAAGCAGGTGACAAAAGGTGTTATGCCTAAATCCTCTTATGTTTTGGGCTCTGTTTTGTAATCTGCAAGGAATGAATAACCTTGTGAAATCATGTTAATTCCATGGAAATACAAATTGGCCTGTCACATAACATAGCTCTATTCATAGCCTTAGTTTATTTTGAAACACAGTTAACTTCAGGATAGTGCAGTGAGAGTATGACTTTTAACATAGCTTTGAAATGGGGAGTGAATTAGTGTAGTCAAAGATGATTAGTTAGAGAAGTAATCAGTTAATAAATCAAGTAGTGAAACCAAAAGGGCTCTATTTCAAGCTACAGCCAACCCTACCAATAGAAAGTTTCCTTTGACTTGTGCGTCTTTATGTCCATGATGGCCATATCTGTACTGAATGCAAGTTGATCACTATGCTTTTGGAAAAAATAGAAAGATTTGCTTCTGTATAACAGATTTCATCAAATACAATAGAGTTCTTATTTTAAAATGAGAAAAAAAGTAACAGAAAGGAAGCCAAGTATTATAAAGATCAGAGTTTAGGGGAATGAGAAGATAATACAGAGGACATAGAAATGAAAAAAAAAAAGCACCTCCATTAAACACGGGAGGCTCCTAATGATTAAAAACAAAACAAAGCTTTAAAGCACAGACTACATGCATTTTGTATAATTTAACAATCACCATAAGCACCCTGTGTGATTGTTGTCAACATCATATTACACAGCAAATTTGAGTCACTTGCCCCAGGTCACATAACAAGCAAGCTGTGAAACAGATATGAATCTTAACAGTACAGCTCTGAAGCACATGTGATTATCAATAGGTTTTTTTTCTTACATCTTTCTATACTTACCTTCCTCCGAATGATTCGGGCGTCCTCTCAAAGGCCTCCTAGAGCTGCAGCACACTCTGAACATCCAGAACCCAGAGGAGACCATGGACAGTCATCTGAGCGAAGAGGATGGGAGAGGGAACTCTGCACCAGTGGAGGGAACTATAAGGTTCTTCTGATGAAGGACGTGTATAAATCTTTTGGGCATTAAGGTCCACTTGGGAGGTGTAAGTCAACTTGTTACTACAGCTAGTGGGGAAAATATTCATCATAATTAATAATGATTTGCAATGTGAACAGTATAGAGGGTTATAATTCTACACTGACATAATCAAGTAGAAAGGTACTTATCAGAGGAGAACATGTATTCAAAGTGGCAAGAAATATATCCTTACTTAGACTCTTTTCACCATCTACTACCCATTCATACTGACTTGTGTGGGAATAATCCGATGTCATAGGAAGTCAAGGATGTGCACCTCTAGAGATTTTGAAAATAAATGAGAAAATAAATAACTTGCTATCTAGAATTTGTTACGTTATAAAACCTGATTTTTGTATACTGCTTTATAAAAACAGATTAATGACTAGGAGAGAACTATATCTCATTAGACCTCTTCGATTACATTTTCCCTTTAAGAGGTAGCTTAATTTATTGAAACTAGAATATGACTTAAACAAATACACTATTTAAAAACCTAGACCTATTAAGATTGGAGGCCAAGAGTCATATAGACCAGGCAGAAGTAATCTTATACTTTTCCTAAGATTGAAAATGAAAGAGAAAATATGGGTGAAATTAAACTGAGATGATGGAGGGAGTAGATGGAGTAATTATTTCAGTTAAAAATATCACTCACTGAGCACTTATATCATTCACCTGAACTAGAAAGTTTTCTAAATAATTTACAAAGAATATCTCCTTATATTTCCAGTTGATAAATAACAAATCACCCAAAATTTAGTGTAGTAACCACAAAAGCTTTTTTGTTCTTATGCTCACACATTTGGTGAGTCTTAATTTGGACAGGGCACAGGGAGGTCAGCTTGCCTCTGCTCCAAGGTGTCTGGGTCCTCAGCTGGGGAGACACCAATGACTGGGGCCTGCAGTCACAGAACACATTTGCACCTACGTGGGAGGGCTCAACTGCTGGGCACAGTTAAAACTGTTGACCGCAGTGCCTCCATGAGACCTTGTTCTCCGCATGAAAGCTTCAGGGTTGTCAGACCTCATTCATTGTGGCGCAGAGTTCAAACAGACAGTGCTCATGACCTTCTATTCAATTCAATTAAATCCTAAACAGCGAATGCTTAGCAACATTATACTTTTTCTGTAACATACCCATGTTCTCAGATCCAAATTCTTGCCTTCTACCCAAAAACTTTCAGTTAAGTGTGGGAAGCTTTCTGTACCAGAAGTTTTGGCAGCAAAATCCAGAAAGTCTTCCTCTTCTTCAACTTTGTGATGAAATGGACAGATGTCATGTTGAATGTTAATACATATCTTAAGAGATTTAACTTCTAACATTGTTCCTGAGCAACATTGTGTCTTGACTCACTGTAAGGCCTCATTAAATGGTACATTTCATTAAGTTTATTATTAAGTTGTACTACTTTAATGTCACCTGGCAAAATCCTATCCTTCATCAAGGAACAGTTTAAATGTTACTTTTTGGAAGTTACTTTTTGGAAGACATTTACCACCCCTTCCTAGCAGACATCTCCATGAATATGGCTCTGTCTTTTGTGTTTGGTAGCAAGCTTATTAAAAATAAGAAAATGATACATAGTACATGCTCAAGTATATCTACTTACAGACTCAGAAACGGAGTAAAATGGTTGTTCTCAAGAGCTGCAGAGTGAGAGAAATGGGAAGATGTTTGGTCAAAGGTTACAAATTTCCAGTTATAAGATTGATAATTTCTGGGGACTCAACATACAACATAGTGATTATAATTAATAGTACTGTATTACATACATGAAAGTTGCTAAGAGAATAGATCTTAAATGTTCTTATCTCCCACACACACGTACATACAATGGTAGTTAGGTGAGGTGAGGGAGGTGTCAACAAACCTTAATGTGCTAATCATTTAGCAATATACACACTCATCAAATTACATTGGATACCTTAAACTGAAATATGTTTATCTTTCAACAAAGCTAGGAAAAATACCAAAGATATATCTGGCCTGAAACAATTAACATAGTATGAAATAAAAAATAAAGTGATTCAAAAGTTGAAGCCAGAAATTCTTGGAAAGCAAATTAAAAATAACAACACAACCTTGTCTCTTTGCAAGAGTAGAGACCAGCCATACTTTCTTCATGTTAACTATAAGAAATATGTAATAAATATTTGAAATGTGATCCACTCTAAGAACTATGGAGACAGCTGGGAAGGGCATTTAATGGAAATAGAAGTAGGAAAATTAGTAGAGAAGTGGATTTGGTAGACTAAGTGTGATTGCTGGCAGACTTGCTGTAACTTCCCCCAGGAGCTTTTCAGAAATGCAGAATCCCAGGTACTGCCTTAGCCCTATTGAATCAGAATCTGCATTCCAAGATCCTAGAGTGATTTATGTATCCATTTTAGTTTAATAATAACTGAGCTACAGACATGAAGCCTTTTTTCAAAAGGTCCTGCAAGAATCTCAAAGCTGTTGCTTAACTTGCAACTGAGGAAGATAAGGCAATACCTATTTCTTTGCTTCACTAAATCACATTAATCCAGAGAAAATGACAAAATTCCAGTCTAATTCATTCAGAGTTACCAGCTTTTAATGGTTAATGAAAAATTAAAACAAATTTATCCCTGTTTCAATGTTTAAGCAGTCGATTTTCCAAATGGTAGTAGTTGTCTTAGATTACAGACTTTTTCAGAGTGCAAAGATTCAGTTGCTGGATTTTGATCAATTTCTGGATTTCTATCAATTTCTGTGTCAGCTTTATTTAGTCCAGGAAACTGGTGAAGCAATTTAAAAAATATTTTTATTTATCAGGACCAGTCAGCTACAAAAACAAAACAAAACAAAACACAAACCAAACCAGTGGAGAGGCTTAAAGGTGTTATTTGAAATGGGCATAGAAAAACAGTTGTGATTTCTTGCTTGTTCCCAAAGACAAAAGTTTCTTGGAAGGATATTTCTCAGTTGTAACTAAATGCCTCCATAATATCCTTTCAGCAACTTGGTTTTCAAAATTTGTGAAAATTATTTTTATTATCAGTTATATTTATGAATCACATCAATGTTAAATGTTAAAAGAACGCTCTTATGTGGCTTTCACTTTATCTTTTTTGTTATATGTCATAAATATATAAGTCAAGTCAATTTCTTTTTTCCCTGAGTCTTGCTTAAGTTCAGAGAGAGAGAGAGAGAGAGATAAAGACATAAAGAGAGGGAGGGAGAGAGAGAGATGGAGAGAGAGAGAAAGATTGAGAGAGAAAGTAAAAGCTGTAGTTCTCTCCTCTTTTTGGTCTAGGGAAAGCCCCAAAATAAAATTAGTATTGATTTCCCTTAGCCTTTCACACTAAGAAAGGACAGATGTTTTAAGTGTGTATATATTTTTATAATAAGCTTATTGGTGATGGACTTTAAATACAAGGGCATCACTAGAAAGTAGAATTATGACTCAGTCATGAAAAGAGAAAGCAGTAATTTAATTTTGTAAGGCTTCAAGCTGTAAGTAGACCAAATTGTTTTTCTCAACAATGATTCAGACAACACAATCAGTATGACTATTGGAATCACATATCTGACTTTGCCTCTATTTGCATAATCTAGGCATTGTTTGTATCTGTAGCTATCTGTGGGAGCAGAATGGCCCCTGAAGGTGTTCACATCCTGATCCTCGGAAGCTGTGAATATGATAGGTTACATGGTAAAGGGTAATGAGGCCACAGCTGGGATAAAGATTGATAATAAAATGACCTAAAGAGAGATTTTCCTGGATTGTCTGGAGGGACACAATATAATCACTAGGATCCTTTAAAGTGGGAGTGGGAGACAGAAGTGAGATAGCAGCATGAAAAGGACTCAGCTGTTGTGACTAGCTTTGAAGAGGAAGGGAGAGGCCATGAGCGAAGGAATGTGGGCAGCCATCAGGAGCTGGAAAAGGCAAGAATATGGAATCTCCTTTAGAGCTCCCAGAAAGAAATACACCTTGTTGATGCTTTGATCTTAGCCATGTAAGGTCAGTGTTGAACTGATATCCAGAAACAGAAAATAAAGAATAAAAACATTGTGTTGTTTAAGCTGCTGAGTTTGTGGTATTTTTCACAGCAGCAATGCAAGATAAAGATACCCTCCTATCGTGTCTCCTACTTTCCCATCACAACTACAAAATAGTAATAGCAGCTGTGTAGTATATATTGAGCCTGCCATATACTAGGAACCTAAAATTTATAATTTTAGTTCTTACAAATCTCTTCAAAAATTATAAACTTATGAATAAGAAAAGTAAGTCTTATATAAAAATCTTGCCATCAAGTAATGGCTAAGTAAAGATATGCACATAGTTATTTCCAACTTATTTTAACATCTGAATACTTTCCACTGTGTCCACTGTCTCTCAGACAGTAAATATAATCTTACTTTAGTTGAATCACTCAAATAACTGTTTGAATCACCACTAGATAAGAAGCCAAACAGAAACTGTATAGCTATGTGTTATTATCTAGAAACAATCCATAAATCTCAGTAATTATATATGTTTACTATTATAGAATGCAGTGACAAAAATCTTTGTAGATAAAAATCAAGTATGCACCTGGCTTTGGAAGAACATACTTAGGCTTTTTCTACATGAATTATTATTATTTGTGCTGACCCCAAACCATTATTTCATGTTTATAACAAGTGACCAGAAAAGGTCAATTTATGACTCAAATAATGTTTTGCAATATCACATGTACTTCTTTCACAAGAAGGATATTCTTTTCTAAATAACAGAGTATGAATATACTTCTTTGGGAAGGATCTACTGCTAAGATTATGTTGGAATAACCACAATCCACTGTTATTTGAATCAGCGTGAGTCTCCTCAAGCATTATTTTGTCCATAATATTATAAACGTATTTCCTTGGACTCTTCTGTCTTTTGGTGGCTTTATGACCTGGTAAACCTGCAGACCTCTCTTTATAATCTATGATGTTGCTCTGGGTTTTCCCTTCTCACCTTCTAGTTTCTTTGCTGGAGGTTAGGAGGGCAGAACTGGCTAATGAAGTGTTACCAGTGCTGCCTCTATTTGCTGAAAGCAGTACAGATAGCTACAATTTAAAATCACACACTCATGTTTCCAACATCACTGTGTTTAGACAGCTGACTCAATAGCTCAGCAGGCACTTTTGGTGCCTTCTTGCTAGTTATGAGGATTTTCGTTTGATACATATTTCAGGTCTTGTCCTCTTACTTCCTTAGCTTTCAGCTGTGGGCCTCCTAGAGCAGCAGATTGCTCAGATCCTAGAAGGAAAGGACTGAATTTCATTTTTCAACAGACCATTAAAGAAGTCCCCTCTGATAAAATCAATAGCTGTCTATGTTCCTATATGAAGAATGGGAGGATGTTATAGTGGTGACAGAATCAATGAGGATTCAGTGAAGAGAACCAGCCTTTCAATGATAATTCTGGACTAACTAGATATGTTTTCTTCTGTTGCAGAAGTAAAATAAAATTTTAGAATGAATTTAAATGTAAATAAATTATTATACTTATTCCTGAATATGTTGTCTTACAGATTATGTCTATGATGACTAATTATTTTCTGCTTCTTTTTTGGCCAAAAGAACCATGTATTATAAATTATTTTTCAACAACATTGATTCAAGGACTTCATTTTTACTTGATTCTAGGAGACTACATTTTATTATTCAAATGTAAAGATTTTGTAACTATAATATATATTTAATGATATAAACAAATTTGAAAAGTCTTAGAGACTCATAGAAGAATTGAAAATATGAGTGTTAATATGGAACTCAAGAGATAGAATAACTCTTTCTGCCACATAAAACAAAAGTAATTACTATATCCCATGATGTGTTTATATAGGTACAGTAATATCCAAATTCTTTTCATGCAATGTTAGCATATTTGAAAATAATCAAAATATTTTGGAAGATATACAATTCTTCCAGTTAACCACTGCTCAAATTTATTTATTTCTTTAATTTTTTTGCAAATGAAGAGCAAAGATCTACAAGGGTACTCATATAACTTAAATTTACCCAGAGTAATTTACAAGAAACAGCTGCAGCATTATATTTTAATATTGACTTTACTGATCTTACCAAAAAAGTACTTTCCAATTGGCTTGCTAAATCAGAGTTTAAATTTTCAACACATAGGTTGCAGCCCGATGTCTTCGTGATGAAATGGTTTTCTTGACTGAGAAGTCAGGGGAAAGCTAAAACCAAAACAATGTCTGTTCTGTTGCGCGCCCAGAAATGTGTCTAGATTTCCCAAAGCTTTTTGAATCAGATAGCAAGTCCCCACAGCTGTGCAGTATTTTATCCACATTCCACTTGGAAATCATCACTTCATCACCACCGTCTGCTCGGAAATTTTTCATCAGTAGGTCCTCACAGTACTTACCTTTCTTATGTTCAAACCAGGAACAATTTTTTTGCCTAGCCTGGTTTGCATTATTGATTTGAAATCTGATTGTCTACCTGCTTCCAATCTGGTATCCTTTGGCGTGTTGCTTGGACATTTGGCTCTCTTGGTTTCACGCTGCTTAACTCCAAATTTTGATGCCTTGCACACTATCCGAGCCCCTGAGGACACTCTTTATCCAGACCCTTCATGTCTGATAAGAAGGAACAGGGCACTGAAACTCATGTCTCTGTTTTCATTTGACTTAATGACTTTGTGAGGAATAAATTGGAAAATAATGTTCCTCATATACTGTTTCCAGGAGGATATTTAATGGTGTAGCACAGGAAAAATCTCAAGAGAGATTCTGCATTCAGGTTAGGCCCAGAAGTGTAAGTGACTCTTTCTGCTAAAGACACCAGAGTAAAAAAACATTATTCTGAGAGGCAAAGAGAAAGCAGATTGTCATCAGGATATATCTGCACAAAATGGCTCAGATTTAAAAAGAAGAAATCCATTCTTGCAATAATAAAGCAGGCAGACAGGAGATATTTTGCACACCTAAAAGAAGGACATGATATGGAGGTTTAGGTTTCTGAAATGCAGACTAAGAGCTTAATAAGGAGAGTATCGTAACAAAGAATTGCAATCAAGACGTAGAAGGTTTGAGGCAAAAATGTTTGAATATATTGGTTAAAGTCTTCCATCATTTCTCTAATACAAGATCACCACAGTTTTATATCAGAATTTCACAGCACATTCTTTATGGGTTTTGTATGTAGTTATGCTTAAGTTATCTCTATATAAAAATATAGTATTTACACACAAAATTTTTGGGTTCTGTCATGTTCAACCAATCATTTTCTTGTCACCATGGAGCTGCATTGAGAGAAGATATTTGTGTGACATTCTGTAATGGTGTCTGCCTCAGTAGTCCCTCTAGGGAATCACAGATCAGACTCCAGTGCTTGCTAGCAGAGGTGAGGGAGAGCAGCAAAACTGAGCACATATAGGTAAGTGGCATCACTAGGGGAAATCTGCCTTCATGGAGCTTAGTTTTCTTTGTGCCTAGAATACCCTCAGAAGGGAATGATCTGCTCTTCTGTTCTCTACATAGTATCATTTTTCCACGACAAGAACCAGCAAGAAGATGAACACGCTCTAATGGTAGCTACACAAATACTTTGTAGATGGCATTGGTAGGAAGAGCTTGGGCTTTGGAGTGAGACTACCTGACCAGGAATTGTTGCATTATTTTTTTCATTCTTTTCATCAATGAGGATAACTTACATCTAGTTTTGTTGTAGATGTTGTCTGTCTATTTTACAGGACATATTGAGGAGATTCAAAATCTACCTCTCCATAGATACCATCTTCTCAGAATTCCCTTTATTTATCTTTAAAAACTAAAAATATCCTTATTACATGTTATATCTTGCCTAAAGGAACATATCATGTTGATTATTTTAAGAAAGATTTTTTGGGTGAAGTTTTATATTAGAAAATAACATTTTAATGATATTTAGAGTTTTTGTGTCATAAATGTGTGCGCCCTGTGTAGCTGCTTTTGAAGGATAAGCTTCTAGAGGTTTCAATTACGGGACCACCTGGTGGACAGCAGGCTTTTTTTTGTCTGAGGCCTCAGGACAACTCACTCAGGTGACAGAAGCTTCAGTCAAGAATGGCCTTGCTGTGCTGGGACACACGGTGCCCCACATCAGGTTTAGGCCACATGCTGGCACAGTCTTTCCTAAATGTTGAGGCAAGAGAGCATGTCATAAACTTTTTATTCATTGTCCTTCACCTTGGAAGAAACGTAAATGTTTAAATGCAAAGTAGGTTTGTTGACCTAATATTGTAATACTTTTTCTAAGTTTGGAGTTCTGTTTGCAAATATATTATAATTGTATTATATAATACAGATATATTATAATAGTAAAACATGCATTATTAGAGCCCTGGCTGGCGTAGCTCAGTGGATTAAGTGTGGGCTGCGAACCAAAGCATCGCAGGTTCGATCCCCAGTCAGGGCACATGCCTGGGTTGCAGGCCATGGCCCCCAGCAACCACACATTGATGTTTCTCTCTCCCTTCCCTCTCTAAAAATAACTAAATAAAATCTTTAAAAAAATGCATTATTAGGATAAATGTGTCTCTGACATATTTTCTTATTTTAGGAAGGAAAGCAGCCAACTAGAAGGCAACAAAATGTTTCACTTACAAGGAAATAAGGATGATTCTGAATTCATAATAACAGAGAAAATCCAAGACTAATACTGCTATTGGAAGAGCTTAAGAGTAAATACTCAGTTTGATAAATCTCCCAAAACAATCTTATGTTCTCGACAGAATGAAGATTTAGATTAATCCTTGTTTAGTTCTGTTTGTCCTTAAAGTAGTAATGAAGCAGCTTTCTATTGAATTAGAATAAGCTGTAGGCATTTCTTCATGGATCATCATACACTTTAATAATAAGGAGCATTATTGTTAACAGGGCAGAGTTATTTTCCTGGCTGACAAACCTGATGCAGCCCTTGGTGATCATTTCTGGTGGTTAAAGGGGATTTAGTGAATCGTTAACAACCCAGTGTAATTTGTATAAATGTGTGTTGTTGCCACTTTTGAGATAAAAAGATTTCTATAAGTTGAATTTTAATATTTTATTTTTTAATTTAAATATTCTTTTATCAGTAATCAACTCAGAATAAATGGCAAATATTGAAATGAGGTAGTTTTGATGTGCAATAGAGAAGAACCTACTCATAAATAGAGCCATGCTGAAATGAAGTGACATACTTAAAAACATACTAAACTTCCTTTTATCACAGGCGTTAATGCAGTGATAAGAAACATATTGGTAGAAGCAACTCAAATACCTGATAGAGGTTTAGAACAGTTGCCTTTGATATTACACAGGAAACTGGAATGCTGTCATTTCATGGTCAAGTGTGAATCCATATCTAGATAATGTGTCTAGGACAGTGTGGCATATTTTATCAATATTATAAGAACTGTGAAGTTGTTACTTTTTGCCATAGAAGTGAAGCACATAAAGTAAAATTTCATATGGCCAAAGAAAAATCAAGCAATAGAATATTAAGAAAAATAAAATTATGTGTTCTTTATCCTCATTCCATGCCTAGATGTAGTCAGATTAAACCAAAAGTATATTTACTGAAAACACAATGCATGCATAGGTAGACCCGCACAACTCAAACTCATGTTATGCAAGGAGCAACTGTATGTAGAATTCAGGTAAAATATTTTATTTCATTGAAATATTTTATTTTTGTTCTCTTTTAATTTTCTATTAAAGAATAGAGAGGAATGTACATGGACACTGTGAGGTGATAGAGCTGTGACTGGGTGTCATCATGTCTCATAATTTATGCTCTGGGAGTAATAAAAGGTTGGAATAATTTCTGCATTTTTACAAAGTTCCCTGTTGTTTATACAGAGCTTTTGTGACAAGTTGGGGGCAAACTCTGGTGTCCTTTTAAGACCAAGTTAGCTGTGTCACTTGCTAATTTCTGCTTAGATGACAGTGTCAGATATTATAGATAATATCATAATGTTGCTTGGCATTTGTAGCTGAAACTATCATGTGCACTTATATATTCATGTGCCCCTCCAGTTTGTTTGGCATAGGACTGAGCAGAAGTTGGGTAGAAATGATGGACAGGCCCCTCAAATGTCCCCCCCCATCCTGTTTCCCCTGTCAGTCATCTGAAAATCAAGAACTCTGAAGCTGCAGAAACTCACAATGGAAGAAGTGAAGTTCTCTGCATCACTATTTGCAGAAAACACACAGAGCAGCATTATCTGTGATAAATTCAAGAAATAAACTTGCCTTCTGTTAAAAGTCATGAGATGCCAGGGTTCATTACAATGGTATAAGTTAGCCTATCCTGAGTTGTATACCATTGTTTTGTGATAGACAATAATATATTTGACTGCTCTTCGTTTCTTGATGTCACACAACTACAGTCATGTTTATTTTTAAATACTCAAAATAAGATACAGCTCAGAAAGGTTAGTTATACCCGATTTCAATGCCAGTTTATTTTGTTTCATATTTAGACTGAGTCTGCAGTGGGGATGCTTTTCTGGTGTTTGTAAATGTTTTCCATTTTTATTAAAAATATGTTATGAGTTCTTCATCATATTGCTAAGATATTCCATCTTTTTAATTTTGTTAAGATATCTTCACAATTTTCACAATTCCATCTTCACAATTTTGTTTAATAAAATTTACTTTCTGAAAACATACTTCTCTGAAGCCTTTGGTTGTAATTTGTAGAATTTCTCTATAATTAAGGCAAATTGCTTTTAACTTTTCTATAGCTGCTTCATAGCTGTTATTCTAAGTTCTCTTTTCAAGGATTAGATCCACACTATTCCTTACATATTATGGTTTCTTCTCTTGGTATTTCTTTTGCATTTTTCAGTTAATATCCTTTAGTAATTATGTTTCTAGAAATTATTCAAAGAAAAACTTTTTAACTTCTTTTTCTTCTAAAATTATATTTAACTTTTCTTTATAAATTTTGAAGGGCTTGCACAGGTTCAAAATTATTATTTTTTAAATCTTGGACAGCAGTGTTCTACTGACTTCTAGAATCCATTGCTGCTAATCACTGTATACTATAATTTAATTTTTCCTCCTTTAGAGGTAAGCTGTTCTGTTTACTGGAAGCTTCTCAGATCCTCTCTTTAGTGTTAATATTCTATATTTTACAATGATGCATTAGTGTTGGGGAATTAAAAGTTTACTTTCCTTGTGAGTTGGTAGTTTTTTTGATCTGAAGCTTCCTTTCTTCATCTCTGGAAAATATTATTTTATTTTTCTTAAATTACTGTTTTCACTATTTTTCTCAGTCTTCCTTAAAACTCCACCATCCTTGAGAATACCTCCTAGATATGTGCTTAATATAATATTTTTTAAAAATCTGTGTAAAAAGATTTATTTGTACTAATGTTTAGAGTACAGGAAAGAAAGAGAGAAAGAGAGAAAGAGAGAAAGAGAGAAAGAGAGAAAGAGAGAAAGAGAGAAAGAGAGAAAGAGAGAAAGAAAGAAAGAAAGAAAGAAAGAAAGAAAGAAAGAAAGAAAGAAAGAAAGAAAGAAAGAAAGAAAGGGAGGAAG
>PVIA01008481.1:0-71274 GCA_004024845.1 Tonatia bakeri | reverse complement strand
ATGAACCTATGCACCCCAATGTTCAAAGCAGCATTATTTACAATAGCCAAGTGCTGAAATCAGTCTAAGTGCCCATCAGTAAATAAGTGGATCAACAAACTGTGGTACATTTACACAATGAAATACTACACAGTAGAAAGAGATAAGGAGATCCTACCCTTCATGACAGCATGGATGGAACTGGAGAGCATTATGCTAAGTGAAGGCAGGTGGTAAAAGATAAATACCATATGATCTCACCTATAAGTGGAACCTAATCAACAAAATAAACAAGTGAGCAAAATATAACCAGAGACTTGGAAATAAAGAACAAACTAACAGTGACCAGAAGGGGGGAGAGGAAGATAATGGGGGAAAGAAGACGGAGTGGCAAGCAAAGGAACATGAATAGAGGACTCATGGGCATGGACAATTGGGTGGGGGGGATTGACTGTGGGAGTTGGGGGGGAAGGGGTAGGGGTGAGCAATGGGGAAAAAAGCAGGACAACTGTAACTAAACAACAATAAATTTTTTAAAATAATGGACTACTTAGGAATAAATCTGACAAAAGATTTGAAAACGCTATACACTGAAAAATACAAAATGATGAGAGAAATTAAAGAAGATATAAATAAAAAGAAAGACAAAAAAATTTTTTAAAAGACACACCAAGTTCATGGATCAGAAAAGTCAATATGTCAGTTCTCCCCAAATTGATCAATAAGGTTCAATGCAATCCCAGTCAAAATTGCATACAATAAATATTTTTGTAGAAATTGACATATTAATTTTCAAAGTCATATAAAATTCAGAAGGTCTACAACCATTAAAATGACTATGAAAATGGATAAAGTTGAAGTACTAGCACTACCTGATCTTGACTTTTTAGTATTTGAGACAGCGTGGTATTGGCATAAAAACAAATAGATCAGTGGGAAAAATTGGGTCCAGAAATAGGTTCACGCATATATGGACAATTGATTTTCAACAAAGGCAACTCAGTGCAAAGGCAACTAAGTGGAAAACAAATCATGCTAGAACAATTGGCTATGCACAAAAATATTTACTTTGACCCATACTTTGTTCCATGTGTAAAACTCAACTCAAAATGGATTCCAAACATAAATGTAAAACTTAAAACTATAAACTTCTAGATAAAAACAGAAAATCTTTATGAACGTGGGATGAGCAAAGATTTCTTAAATATAATACCAAAAGCACAGGTTATAAATGGCAAAATTGATAACTGAGACTTCATCAAAATTAAAATATTTGTTCTTTAAAAGCACTGCTAAGGGTAACAGAAGACAATGCAAAAACTGGGGGAAAATATTTTCAAATCACATATCTGATAAAAGACTTATATTCAGAAATACAAAGAGCTCTCAAATATCAAGCATAAGAAAACAAAAATTCAACTTAGAAATGGGAAAAATATTTGAAAACAGTTTAGCAAAGATTTACTAGTGGCAATTGAGCAAGTGAGAACATTAAAAGGTTAAACATAAACATTATCATTCATCAGAGAAATACAAACTAAAACCACAATGAGGTACCACTACATACCTATCAAAATGCTAACATTACAAAGGCTGGCCATATAAGTGTTGACGAAAATGTGAAAGATCTGGAATATTCATGCATTGTTGGTGGAAATGTTAAGTAATATAATCACTTTGCAAAACAGTTTGGTTTTTTCTTCAAGTTAATCATATATCTACCATATGATTCAACCATTCTACCCCTAGAGAAGTGAAAGCATACATTCATACAAAGACTTTTTATGAATAGCCATGGCAGCTTTATTTAAAATGGCCCCAAACAAGAAATAACCCAAATTGCCACTGACGGGTGAATGAATAAACACACAATGGTATATACATGAAGTGAAAGAGTGCCCAGCAATAAGAAATAAACTATTGATAACTACAAATATATTAATGAATCTCAAAATAATTGTGACTAAGTGAATAAAGTCAGACATGATTCTATTTATATAAAATTGATATGAAATTCTAAGAAATTCTAACTAACGTATAGTAAAAAAAAAGCAGATTAGTGGTTGCCTGGGGGTATGAAGGGGAGGTTGAAGGAAGGGGCAGGTGGGAGAAAGAACAGTGGGATAAAAGGAAACTTTTGGAAATTTTTGGAAGTGGAATGTTCATTATCTTGATTGTGGTGATGGTTTCATGGCTGTGAGCTTATGTTAAAACTTACCAAATTGCATGATTTAAATGTGTGCAGTTTATTGCATGTCAATTACACCTCAATAAACCTGTTTTTAGGTCATAGCATATCAGAAGAGATTTTAGACACATCCTTTGAACAAATTCATGATAGATATATTGTAGATGATAGATGATAGACAGCAGAACAAAGTAATGTTACGTACATTTTTTAATAGTAAGAAATAACAATGTTTACAAAGGAATCTTGAATTCCTAGGAAATCACTGAAAATTAAAAAGAAGACATGAAGGCAAGGTTGGTGACTGCTTAGAGGCACCATGGAGATGAACTGTTTATTGGAGGGAGCTTTGACTTGAGGGGTAGATGCTCTTGAAGGACTTCAGAAGGTCCAATCCTGCTCTTTCTGAGGGAGCCACAAATTCCCTCACATCCTCCTCATTGATCTAGAAGGAGGACAAAGGTAAGTTCCTCCAACTTCACATTTATCTCAGGCCATAAAATGCACCACCCCACCCCAAACCTACCAAATATTGAGACCAAAATTCAACTAAAATCCTGATACTTCCAAAGCACATTGCAAGTAAGAGCTGAGACCTAAGATAGAGAGGGGGGAATGCAGAAGGCAGATGCCATGTAAAAGTATATACTTTTACTAGATTTATGGGGTGATTGCTTCCGAAGGTATAAAATGTATAATATAAATACATGAGATATAAATATGAGGTATATATCACTCTGTTGTAAACCTGAAACTAATACAACATTGTATGTTAACTACAATTGAAATTCTTCTAAATTTTTTAATTACAAAAAAAGAATACATACTTAGGAGTTAAAGGCATTTGAGATCAGACCCTCCCTGAACTGCCATTTTCTTGATGAATAACCTTGGTGAGTTACATAACCTCTTTGGGTCTTATTTCTTCCTTTTGCAAAATGAGATTAATAATAATTAGTTCCCATTAAAGTAGTGAGGAGAATGAAAATAAATGATGCATGTAAATCTTGTAGCATAGTGCTTAGCATTTGTTTAAGTGTTCATTTACATGTGCATTAGTTTAAGAGTTAAGTTAAAAAAATCTTAGTGAACTCTCCACTTCTGGAATTTTCTAGACCCAAAGCTAATCTCAGCCCTGGAGAGATAATTCCAGACAGTTCTGAAGTGAATAGGTCATTGGTCAGCTATGGGCTCCTCTGTTCTTCAGTGCTCATTGTGTTGTGGATCCTGGGACAATCACCATAATAACACTAGTTACTGTTTGTAGAATTTCTCCCGGCACTTTCCTATTCTCCATGAACACCAAGCTGTTGTGAGAATAAATGAGATCCATATAAAACCTGACCCAGAATAAATGCTCCATACATTTCACTTCACAGTAGAGAAAGTGGGCTGAACGTCTCTAACCAATTTGAAGCCATACAGGTAAGCAAGAGATTATACAATTTGGTGTCAAATTCTGAGTTCTTTTCACAACACAAATACCCTTATCACCTGCTACAGAGGTTGATGTTGTACTAGGGGAACATTTACATGGCAGTTAATATTTGTAAAATGGCCCCAAGGTGCACTCTTTAAAGTTAGCTGTCCCACCCACCCCCCAGTCTGCACTTTTTAAAAGATTTGTGTGCAAACAAGAACAAAAGCTGGTGTGTGAACCCAAATGTCTTTGGCCACCAGTGCAGCTTTCTCCCTGTATCTTTTCCTAGACAAGCCTACCCAACACTTGTCTAAAATTTTTGTCATATGTCCTTAAAAAGAACGTTCCTAGAGTCCAGAAATTGCCATTTATTTAATCTACACACAATCATCTTCTCATATACATTTACACACACACACACACACACACACACACATTGACACGTGCTGTCACATCATACAATAGGAGCACACAGAGGTTATAAAGTCACTGTCGATGTCTGCCTCATACCTGCAGAGAATGAACTTTTACCAGGACAGCATAGGGAATAAGGTCAAGAATATTGTAATGACTCCGTGTGATACCAGATAGGTACTGGACTTATTGGGGTGATCACATCATAAGGTGTATAAATGTCTCGTCACTATGTTGTATACCTGAAACTAATATAATAGTGCATGTTAACTGTAATTGCAAAATCAGTTAATTTTTAAAAGGTTTGAACTATTATCTTTTCTTCATCAGGTAAAAGAACAAAAGAAGCACAGTAACAATGAATTCCAGGGTGAGTAACTACATAAAGTGGGCAGTGGATCATAGCTGGAGACTGTGTATATGGCTATTAAGCACTCAGGCTCTGGCTGGGTGGAAGCCTCTCTCTACCACTTCCTTGCTTGCTGCCTTGGGAAAACTGTTCAACCTTTCTAAATTCAAGTGCCTCATCTGCCTATGAAACAGGGATAATTGAACAGATCTCATAAGGTTGTAGCGAGAATTAAATCAGACAATTACTGTAGCAAACATCACAATTCCTGCAAGGTGATAACTGCCTAGAAAATGTTCATTTATATAGTATAATCATCATCATCATCATCATCATCATCATTGAAAAACCACAGAAACAATAAGGAAACAAAGAAAGAATACATGAAGAGATTTGAAAAATCCCTGGGATCAAACGAATAGTTGCTTTTGTAGACTGCTTTGTGTTCTTTCAATGTTTTTGCTCCGCTCACCAAGTATTTGTTGTGCCAGGTGATGTATTTTATTTAACAGATACTAATGAGTAAGACAGATATGCCCCTACCCATTCATGAATTATATTCCCCAAAATATAGTACTACAAAGTAGGTAAACCCACTTGGCAGATAAGAAAACTGAGAACTGAAGAAGTTGGAACTTAAAGGTAAACACTGAAACCTGAGATTAATTCATTCATCCAACAAAATATTGAAAGTCGTTAGGTGCTAGCTTTGCTAGACACTAATATACAACAATGACTCTCCACAGATTAAAATACTTACTCACATGTGGTTTGCTTTCTAGTTATGGGAATTAGACAATATCAAATATATAAAACATAGTACATCTGATGGCAGCAAGTATTACATGGAATAATAACCCAGAAATTGGAGGTGGGGAGTCCAAGTACAATTTTAAGTAGGGTGGCCTGGGGAAGTCTTCCCAAGTAGGTGATACTTGAGAAAAACAAAGGATGGAGAAACTAAAGAATGACATATTTGACAAGGGTCCCTCTAGGGCTTTGATCTGCTCAGGGCTTTCCTAACAGCTGCCTTTACCTCCTTATTCCTCAGGCTATAGATGAGGGGATTCAGCATTGGGGTCACCACTGTGTAGACCACGGACACCACTCGGTCCTCTCCAGAGGACTGACCTGAGTTATCCCGCAGGTACATGAAGATGAGGGTGCCGAAGAACAGCGACACGGCAGTGAAGTGGGAGGCACAGGTGGAGAAGGTCTTGGCCCGACCCCCAGCAGAAGGGATCTTCATGATAGCCACAATGATGAACAGGTAGGACACCAAGATCACCAATATACAAGCAGGCATGACAAAAATGGCGAACACAATAATGACTACCTCCTGAGTGAAGCTTTCCCCACAAGTGAGTTTTAACAGAGGAGGGAGGTCACAGAAAATAAAGTCAATCTCATTGTTTCCACAAAAGGAGAGTGTGAAAGCTGTGACCGTTCGCACAAAGGCACTGGCAAAACCAGCACCATAAGCCCCAGCTACTAAGCCCCAGCGGGCCTTCTGCGTCATGATGGTGACATAAAGCAGGGGTTGGCACACGGCCACATAGCGGTCATAGGCCATGATTGCCAGGAGGTAACAGTCAATGGATGCAAAGAAGGTGAAGAGGAAGAACTGAGCTGCACAGCGAGCCTGTGAGATGGCTGTGCCGTGGTCCAGCAGCACAGCCAGCAACTGAGGCACGATGGCAGAGATGTAGCACATGTCCACGAAGGAGAGATGGCCGAGGAAGAAGTACATCGGGGTGTGGAGCCGACGATCTTTGTGGATCAGGATGACCATTCCCGCATTTCCCAGCAGAGTGACAAGATAGAAACTCAAAAATATCAGGAAGAGAGGCAGCCCCCACTCAGGATGTTCAGTGAATGCAGTAAGGAGGAACTCTGTCACGAGGGTGTGATTCCACACAGCCATCCATTCAGCAGTGTGCTTGAGAGGGCTAAGACAAGAGCCAGTTAGGGGGAAAGTTCAACTCATTTTCAAGTAATAAAGCTTTAAATTGGGTGTCCAACATGCAGGCACTTGACTTTAACAAACTGGAGTCTAATGCAGAAGTAGATAAATGCAGAGCTCACTCTAATATAAGATAAAAAGAGATGAATGCTTCTATTATACTAAGAATGGAGAGCCAGTGATTATCTGCTTTACAAGTCAGCCCTTGTATTCGCGACTTTGTCCCCAATTAGCTGTTTGATCTTGTACAAGGCACTTAACCTCTCTGAACCTCAATTTCCTCTTCTGCCAAAAGGGAATCATAACATCTGCTCTGCTTTATGAGATAAGGTTAATGCATAGATTAAAACAGATGAGAAAATGCTTTGGAAAGCTAAAGGCACTCCACATGGATACGGTGGCTATTTAAAATTACAAATGAACATTTTAAGGATGGAAAATTGATATTCTAGGAACAAAAGAGCATGAGCAAATAATCCATTAGCAATCAGTAATGGGCTCTGTTTTGGGAATATTTCTATTTTCAGTCTAGCAACATAAATGTTTAACAACAGCTATTATCTTAATTAGAGCTGGCTGGCTAATCAAGGGTTTTTTGCTGTTTTGTTTTGTTTTCTCAAAGTACTAGCATTAACCTTGGAATCAAAAGAGCAAACATTAGCTCATTTTAGCACCTAGCAAAGCTCCATAACCATTGTCTGGTTGTTCTCAGTCTTAATAGAAGCAGTAGTTGGATGACACACGGCATCCGATTTTGAACACAAAGCTCTGGTGTTGTCTAAGTGTTTTGGGAGGAATCTGAGTTCATGGATCTTGGAGTCCTAAATAGAGTTCTAGAATGGGCTGTGAAGGACAGCTTCGATCATGTTTGATTACCTGATACAACGGCAATCAGGTCAATACTGAGCTAACTCATTACGAAAAACAAAGAAAAGAAATTCTAAAGGTCATGAGCTGGACATCAACCGTCCTCACCTGAATTCTCCTTACTAGTGCCTTCCTCCTTTGTGTAGCATTTCTTCTGCTGGTAACCTGCTGATCCAGAGGATACCTGGGTTCTAGTTCACCCACAGTAGATATGTGTGCCTGGGCAGGTCACTTTTCCTCTCTGGACTTCAATTGCTTTATCTAGTTGAGATGGAGTCACTCCCAGAACATCTATGTCCTATTCTCTCTTCATGGAGTTTCTCTCTTTCCTTTCACCCTTACCAAAATAATGCATCCCTGGCACTAAGGTTCCCTGGGATTTTTTTCAGACCCAGCCCATGATAGTAGGGCTAGAGGACTAGCTTCTTTCACTGAGCTTCTGACCCAGCACTAGACTTTGGTAGTGGTGCTTTTGTAATAACTGCACCAACATTATGCACTAATTGGTTCCTGAGGTGAGTCTCCAAGGACAGGCAATTTATCTTCATGTGACTTCCTAACAAGGCATCCAATATCGCTGAAGATTTCTCTTTCATTTCAACTCCCCAAGTTCCATCCCGTGTCCTGCACTTGCTCAGCAGGGTCTGATGGGGCTGATTTCTGTTCTTGCCTCATCCCTGCCTTATACAAAAAAAAAAAAAAAAAAAAAAAGAATTTATTTGAAGATTTCCTGTATCTCATTTGGGAATTTTGTCAAGGATTTTGCGCAATGGCACCCTTCCTTCTGTCGTCTGATTTCAAAAGGAAGCCGTTTTTGGTTTGGTTTGGTTTGGTTTGGTTTGGTTTGGTTTGGTTTGGTTTGGTTTTTTAGCAAAACGTTTTCTCCTCATCACCAAGATGCACTGTGACTCTATAAGTTCACCTTAGTAGTGCAAGCACAGGAGTTGTGAGATGAAATGATAGAAAAGCAGGTGTGAGCAGGTCATGAAAAGACTTCTACTAGGCAAACTGAGCAAATTGTCAATGGAGACCAACCTCTCCTCCAGAGTACTGGCTCTCAAACTTCAGTGTGTGTAAGGACCACCTAAAGAAAGTGTTGAACATATGAATACTATCATCCCACCCCCATAAATTCTGATGCAGTGTATCTGCCATGGAACAAGGCCTTACATTAACAGTCATCCCAGGTGGTTCTGACACAGCTGGTCTCCAAAAATTATATCTAAAGATAATGCTTTGGGAAGCATTCTCAGGAACTCCAACCCTGCTTGACCTTCTGTGCATTGCTGTGAAGTAAAATATTAAAGGTGTGTTCTTAAAGACCATGATTTCTTCAAAGTCCCATCAGCACCTTCCTCACAGGAGACCAAAGGTAGCCAGGGTGGGTTCTCTACTACAAAAATAAAAACCTAAATACAAAGAAGGCTATGCAGCTACTTGCTGCTAAAACAATGACTCGAACTGGGTCACTGCTCTGTTGACTAATCCTGTTCAGAGGATGACACAAGACAAGAGGACTCAAGGGCAGTGGTTCTCAACTTTGGTGCAGATCGGAATGACCTGAGCTGGGGAGCTTTGAAAATCCCAAGGTTCAGCGTGTATCCCTTCAAGTAAATCAGAACATTTGAGTGTAGAAACCAGATATAAGTATTTTTTTTAAGTGCCAGGTAATTGCAATGTGCAGCAAAGTTTGAGAACCATGGCCAAAGGGCTTCTATCCTGCAAAGTCTTGTTTCCCCCAAGTGTCCTAGGTAGAGAATAGGTTTTTTGTTCTCATAAGTTTGGAAATCACTGCATACTATATCCCCACATGGAAAATCATGTTGCATGTCACCATTTTAAAGGATCTTTAAAGCCCTATGTTTAAGAAACCCTGTCAACTTTCTTTAACCCACCACTTACCAAAAATATTTGACAATAGCTCTTTTTCATTGAAAGCAGGTTAGCATGCTGCAGAACTACAGCTCCTAAATAAGGATGCTGCTTAGGCAGTGCAGCTCCAAAAATGCTCAGCAACTGACCAAACGCCAAACAGCAAAGAAGCAATCATTCCAAGCAAAGGCATCTCCTGATGACTCATCTCAGGATCTGGCTCTTTTTAGTCTCTGTCAGACTGGCTGCTGCAAGAGCAATCACTCCTACTGGGAAGGGAGCTGGGAGGGGGCCAGGCGAAGAGCATCACCCTTCCAGATGGATCCCCCTGGGGAGCTATGGAAGAGGAATCCATCTTTCCTTTTAAGAGACTTTTCCTTCAGTTGTTAAGTGGGTCCATGTCTGAGCCTCTGCAGTTCTGCTTCATAAACAATCTTGACCCTGCCTCATCCCACCCCCCCACTCAAGTGAAATAAGCTGCTGAGGCCATCAGAACCCTACTTTCAGGAAGCTATGGTAGAGTTTAAAACCATTTTCAAATAATTATTAAGATTGTCATCATGAGGCCAGACCCAGAAAAAAAGCAGAATGAACCTTATAAACTATAGATCAAGATTTCACATATTGTGAGTGTTAAGACTTATAAAACTAAAGTAAATTTAAAGATTTGGTCCTAAAAACTGTAGATCTGACCAACTTTGGTTTGCTGATTTAGAGATTCGGGGCAAGGTGGGGGCTGAGCCAAAATGTGAAATGGAAATCCAATAAGGTAATAATAGCAAAAACTACCTAAGCTGCTTACTATATGCCATATCCCTTTCTAAGATAATGATGATAGATAGATAGATGATTGGTAGGTAGGTAGGTAGGTAGGTAGGTAGGTAGGTAGGTAGGTAGATAGATGATAGATAGATAGATAGAATAGATAAATAGATAGCTCATTTAATTCATGCAACAATCTATAAGTTGAAGTAAACACTAAACGCTCTGTGTAGTGTATCATAGAAAGCTGAAGTGGATCACCAATAGTCCTACAGTAAAGGGCAGAGCTAGGGTTTGAACCCAAGCAATCTGAGTTCAGAATGCACACTCTTACTTAACTCCTATACTACATTGCAAACCCTCAGGAGGATGTCTCTGAACTTCGTGTTGGGGAATAGTTGAGAAGTTTTTACTCTACAGTTGTATTTTCTTTCTAGCCTTTTAGAAAGAAGAGGATAGGGCTTAGCAACAGTACCTAAGTTGAAGAGAGAGGAAATTGTGGTAAAAAATTTTGGAGGTACTTGGTCAGGCCCTTGCTCCTTCTAAGAAGTACTATAGCCATGCTGAAAGGATGGACTCAGCACCCAGTGTGGCCCCATATGGTCTCACCTTTCTTAGCATGTGTGATTGGATGAGGAGAAACGTCAATGGGTTGATTACCAGTATTAACACTCTCCTGTTCCAAATAACTTAGGACTTCTGGCCAAGATGGAGGCATAGGTAGATACACTTTGTCTCCTCACACAACCAAAAAGACAACAACAAATTTAAAAACAAAAAATAACCAAAACAACCAGAAAACCAAACTGTATGAAAGTCTGACAACCAAGGAGTTAAAGAAGAAATATTCATTCAGACTGGTAGGAGGGGCAGAAATGGGCAGCCAGGGTGGAGCAGACTCACAGCAAGACTGTGGCTGGTGGACTGGGTGGTCCTACATTTGCATGCAGATAAACAGGGAGGAATGACTGGGGAGCAAGACAGACTGTGCAACCCAGGATCCCACTGTTGGAAACTAAAGCCTCAAAACCTTTGGCTGTAGAAATCTGTGGCAGTTTCAGCAGCAGGAGAAACTCCCAGCCTCACAAGAGAGTCAGTCTGAGAGACCCACAGGTTCCTAGAATGTGCACAAACCCACCCACCCAGGAATCAGCACCAGAAGGGACCAATTTGTTTGTGGATAGTGGGGGAAGTGACTGAAAGCTGGCTAAGAACTGAACAAGTGGCATTGTTCCTTCTCTGACTTCTCCTGCCCATACAGCACCATAATGCAGCAGAGTATGTCTCCCCACCCTAGCAAATACCTAACGCTCTGCTCCTTACAATGTAACAGGTGCACCGAGACAAAGAAATATGGCCTAAATGAAAGAAGAGATCAAAACTCCAAAAATAGAACTAAGCCATGAAGAGATAGCCAACCTATCAGAGTTCAAAGTTTGGTTGCAGAGTTCAAAACACTGGTAATCAGGATGCTCAGAGAATTGGCTGAGTATGGTCACAAAATAGAGGAAAAAGTGAAGGCTATCCAAAATGAAATAAAGAAAAAGATACAGGGAACCAACTATGAAGGGAAGGAAACTGGGGCTCAAATCAATGATTTGGAGCAGAAGGAAGAAATAAACATTTAACCAGAACAGAATGAGAAACACAAATTCAAAAAAAAATGAGGAGAGGCTTAGGAACCTCTGGGACAACTTTAAATATTCCAACATCTGAATCACAGGGGTGCCAGAAGGAGACAAGAAATTGAAAACTTATTTGAACAAATAATGAAGGAGAACTTCCCCAATCTGGCAAAGGAAATAGACTTTCAGGAAGTTCAGGAAGCTCAGAGAGTCCCAAAGAAGTTGGACCCAAGGAAGCACATGACAAGGCACATCATAATTCCATTACCCAAGACTAAAGTAAGGAGAGAATCTTAACAGCAGCAAGAGAAAAGGAGACAGTTACCTACAAAGGAGTTTCCATAAGACTATCAGCTGATTTCTCAAAAGAAACCTTGCAGGTAAGATAGGACTAGGAAGAAGTATTCAAAGACATGAAAGGCAAGGACCTACATCCAAGATTACTCTATCCAGCAAAGCTATCATTTAGAAAAGAAGGGCAGATAAAGTGCTTCCCAGATAAGGTCAAGTTCAAGGAGTTCATCATCACCAGGACCTTATTATATGAAATGTTAAAGGGATTTACCGAAGAAAAAGAAGATGACCAAAAATATGAACAGTAAAATAACAACAAACTCACAACTATCAACAAAGAACCTGAAAAAAAAAAGGAAACAACTAGAACAGGAATAGAATCACATAAATGGAGATCAAATAGAGGGCTATCAGTGGGGAGGGGAAGGGGAGAAAATGGGGGAAAAGGTACAGGGAATAAGAAACATAAATGGTAGGTACAAAATGGACAGGGGGAGGTTAAGAATAGTATAGGAAATGGAGAAGCCAAAGAACTTATATGTACAACCCATGGACATGAACTAAGGAGGGGAATGCTGGTGGAGGGTGGGGTATGGGGTATTAAGCAATAAAGGGGAGAAAAAATGGGACAACTGTTATAGCACAATCAGTAAAATATACTTATAAAAAAAAACACTATCCTCTTCCAAAATGCTGTTTTCTTGAACTACTTTAAGTGGATATCTATTCCTTGTAACCAAAGAGTCATGACTTACAGTCTAGAGGAGGGATTAGGAAGGACTACAGATTTTTGTGTAAGAAAGATATATCCTCAACTGTCACCTTGGGATCCATTTCTGCTATATTTCCCAATCCATACTTGGGTGGATCTCATGCCAATTCAAGGCTAAACCTTAAAAATTTGCTTTGGAAGGACTTTTCCCTGCTATAGCAGTTCATCATCAGTGAATTACCCTTGTTTTACATATTCTGGAAATCCAGAATTTTTCTAGGCTCCTATAAGAAGCTAGAACTAAAGGGGATATCAGAAGTCAAGTGACTCAGGCTTTCCAATACACAGGTGAACAGGCTGAGGTTCCCAAATATTGATAGAAAGACAGTTACTGGTTGGATTATTTCATTTGATTCCATGACTTTTTAAAGCCAAAAATGATTAACTGGCTTTACTCAGAAGTCACTTACTCCTCCAAAATACAGGAGAATCCCCAAATAAAGGATGAACAGGTAATCAAGTGAATCCATCTTGATTTAATTATAGTTCTTTAAAATGCATATCTCTCCTTCCTATTTCCCATATTTTCCCAAGGATACACAGACCTGAGACAAGTTTATTCCATTGCTTCTTTTATAAATTTTCTCAGAGTTTCTGGATTTGAACTTCCCAGAATGATGGAACCAGAAGGAACTTAGGAATCCAGTCCATCTTTTTACAAGTGTAGAGAATGAGATCCTAAAAGGGGAATGATTTACAGTCCCTGGGTTTCTTAATGAGGACTTCTTAGTTGCATGTGACCAAAGCTTAGCACACAGAAGAATTCAGATTCTCAGAACCATGGGGAGGACAGGATAGGGTGCAGCTAGACCTTGGGGACACCTGGGACCATGACATCAGGAATTTTTCCATTGTCCTTAACTGGCTGTGATTATCAGCTTTCTTTCTAAATCTACATTTTTCACAATGTTGAAAATATGGCCACAGGCCATATCCACACTTCACATGTTCCAACTTTTTCACCACAAAAGAGATTTTTTAAAAATAACTATTTCTGGTGCCAAGGTAAAAAAAAATCCCAAGGTAGGCCAAAGATATCATATGGTCAAAGGATGGGGCTCCAAGATTGGCCTAATATTAGTCAGGTGTCTACCTACCTCAGGGCCAATCAGTGAACACCAGAAGGGTGGAACCAACAAGGAGATGGAAGTACCCATGTGAACCACTTGGTTACAGTAAAGAAAGGGCATTTCCCAAATGAGAGGGGATGCTGTTCTGGAAACACAAAAGAACAGATTTCCACCACACTAAAGTAAGGAGAATCAGACAAATTCCCATTGCACCTGTTCATCGGGAAACCCCACAGAGGTGGTGGCCAAGTAGTAACTTGGGGAAACAACAGGTGACAGAGCTGCTTCTAGCAGTTTAAACAGTTTAAACAGTTCTTGTTTACATCCTTCCTGCAAATCTAGCGGACATCAACAAGACATTGGAAAGACAATTGCTGTTTGTAACTTCTTTCAGCTTTATGCCTGACCTGTTAGAGCCAATGTCAAGTGTGGAAAGTCTGTGTCTAGTCATTGCATCTTCCCCATCCCCACACTTCTCAGTTACTCAGTTCTCAGGTGCTCACTCCCCATCCTGACCCATGCTTGGAGAGGATTCTGAAACAGTCCCCTTCTGAAGGAAGTGGCTGGCAATACATAATGTGGGATCTCTTCTCAAAAAATTTATACTTCAATGGAGGTAAAGCCCGAGTACATAGAGTGTCAAACCAAAAGGGAGTCTTAGAATTCTCTTACTCCATCTTCTCCCCAATTTTGTAAATGGAGAAATTGAGGAACAGGATGGGGAGTTCCCTTATGAAGGACCCATAGCTAGTAAGTGGCAGTCACCACCCAGCATGCATTCTCTCATATCCTATAATCTCCAGAAAAAAGTCAAGCAGGCAAATTTCAAGTAAGAGCACTAAAAACAAGGAAAGGGAATTTAAAATGGAGTCAGGCCCCTTCGTGGCCCCCTGAAATTCACACCATATTGCTCATGTTTGCTGCAACCAAAGTAAGGTAATATCTATTAGTTTGCCCTGCTCTGGAAGGGCTGTGGCTTTTCTTCTCCTCTGCTCCAAGCAGCCTAGTCCCCAAGACCCCTATTTCAAGTCAGGGGCAATAGAGGGTGAGAGGATCTCACAAAGCCACCAGAGAGGTCATGATACCAACACGTTCTTTCTGTGACAGCTTCTAAAGGACCTGACTTACGGTAGGGAGTTCTTTTCGGAGGAAACCATGTGTTGGCAGGCACTTGAGAAGGGTGTTCGGAGGGGTCCAGCCGAGTGCCAGGCATGAGACCAGGCAGCTGTGGGTAGAATATTATACTTACCATCCTTTTACTGAGCTGGATATCCAAGTTTCTCTCCAGAAGAACTTTTCTTCTTCTTTCAGGTACTATAGCCATACCCAGTGATTTACAAGCAGCTATATGTTTTCTCTCTAAACAGGACTTTTAGAATTAAAATAACTCAGCAATAATAACCACAGTTTGCTTTATTTGAATAACTTCAACACAAGGTATAGCAAGATGTAAGGAAACACTAACACCTATTTACAGTCAGGTGACCTCTCTATTTAAGTTATCTCGTTTAACCCTGTCTCCTCTTCATGCGTAAGTGGAAAGCACATTTTGAAGTCTTCCTGAGCTCCCTCTACATAGTACAAAGTAAATAGAGACCCACATACAATATTGGGGATGCAGGGCCACTAGTTCCTACAGCCTTTTGGTCATCCCTTTCTTCTTAAGTGGAAGTCTTTAACTGTCTGCTTAAAATTGAATTAGAAGAAGACATTACATTGTCCCCTTAGACCTGGAAACCCATTCTCCTAGCAGTCCCCTTCAATTCATTGTGTTTTCCCTGACTTTTGGAAGATTCCAAGAGAGCAAATAACTCTTCTGTATACTATCTTATCCACACAGACCCAATATTGTCACTCCCCTTTCTGCCTCCCTTGGGAGTTTATATCACTCACATACCTGGTATGTTGTTTTTTTGGTAACACAAGGGACAGGAAGAAAAGGAGTTTAATTTCTAGGAATAAGGGTTGAAGAAAGAACAGAAAGTGATGAGAAGGTGGGACCTGCTCTCTTCCAATGCCTTGGGTGTGATTGAATCACCTACAGTTAGAGAAATAAAGATCAAGAACCATCAGACTCTGAGACATTTTGGACACAGGCTGAGAGCCCTAGCCCTTGCAGAGCACAGGAACTCTGTACAGGCCAGGATTCCCTCCTGCCCACCTCTGCATGGAATACAGCAATGCTCTGCTTCCCCAAGGTCAAAGGCTTTAGGAATACAGAGTGTCAACATCTATGATACAGACACTGCAAGTACTCTTATGGGCAATGGGAGTGATATGAATTACCAAGTGGATTCTCAGGCAAACAAGGTGACAAGTGGGAGATGGAACAGGTGGGGAAAAAGAAAACACAGACATATTTCCATGCTGATAGCAATTGACAGACATGTCATTGTGGGCTTTTTATAGCGATTCATGTGAGGCATCCCTGTGAACTAGTACAAGAGTCTGAAGAATATTTTTAGTAGTATCAGTTTTATTAACTGGACCATCAAACTACTACTTCAATTTAATCATTAAAAATAAATGTAACCTAAATATTGAATTCTATTTGATGATAAGACTCTGAAGCATATAGTGAGGAAGAGTACTAATACCAATAGCTGCAACTCACTCTGAAATGCATCAAAAAGTAAAGTTTATTGACAGATGAATTCTTGGATGTGTAAATGAATACACTGATTATATATGTGATGAGGCAGATATACAAAATATTAGCAGTTACAGGATCTCAGTATGGGGCTTAGGGGGTTCACTGTACATTATTTTCAGTATTTCTATATGTGGAAATCTTTCACAAAAAGTTTTGCAAAAAATGTAATCATGTTTTATCATCACAGGCCTGTGAAATATGCTGTATCTGGATTACGCAGCTTTTAATTTCAAATCCTTTCATTATTTTCCCTGGGAGTTAGAACATTCACTCCAATCTCTCTTCTCAGGCTGCCTCTTCCTTTTCTTCCTTTTCCCCCCAAAACTAAAGTTCCTGGTTCTTTTTTATACCTTGTACCATGACATACTCATTTCAACATTGAGTGTGCTGAAAATAATGTGTCCAGACTGCTGGCACTTGTAGAGGACGTGATTCTCAGGATTGTCCAAGGTGGGCGAGAGTTAGGACAACTTAACCCTGTTCAGAATTTTCCTCAGGGCCTCCTTCACTTCCTTGTTCCTCAGGCTGTAAATGAGAGGGTTCAGCATGGGGATGACTGTTGTGTAGAACACAGAAACCACCCGATCCTCCTCTGACGACTGGCCGGAGTTATCCCGCAAGTACATGAAGATGAGGGTGCCGAAGAACAGCGACACAGCGGTGAGGTGGGAGGCACAGGTGGAGAAGGTCTTGGCCCTGCCTCCAGCTGAGGGGATCTTCATAATGGCCACAATGATAAACAGGTAGGACACCAAGATCACCACCATGCAGGCAGGGATCACAAAAATGGCAAACACAATAATGACCACTTCCTGGGTGTAGCTGTCCCCACAGGTCAACTTTAAAAGGGGAGGGAGGTCACAGAAGATAAAGTCGATCTCATTGGTCCCACAGAAGGAGAGAGTGAAAGCTGAGACTGTTCGCACCAAGGCACTGAAGAGACCAGCAATGTAAGCCCCAGCCACGAAACCCAAACGGGCCTTCTGCGTCATGATAGTGACATAAAGCAGGGGTTGGCACACAGCCACGTAGCGGTCATAGGCCATGAGGGCCAGAAGGTAGCAGTCAATGGAACCAAAGAAGGTGAAGAGGAAGAACTGAGCTGCACAGCGTGTGTAGGATAAAGCTGCCCCAAGCTCCAGCAACACGGCCAACATCTGAGGCACGGTGACAGACGAGTAGCAGATGTCCGTGAAAGAGAGGTGACTCAAAAGGAAGTACATTGGAGTGTGGAGCCGGCGATCTACTTGGATCAGAATAATCATGCCCAAGTTCCCCAACAAGGTGATGAGATAGATAAATAGAAACAGGAGGAAGAGATGGAATGCCTGTTGAGGATAGTCAGTGAATGCTATAAGGAGGAATTCAGTCACTAAGGTGAGGTTCTTCTCTGCCATGAAGTCAGAGGTACCTGAGAGGGCTAGGATGAGACGAAAGTTAGGAAGCTACAAATAGGACCTATGTGCATTTCTACTTTACATTTTATTGAACATACACTATGGAGAAAATATGCCAGGTACTGTGTGGGGCTTCAGAGATGACTGGTCTTAGCTCCTACCCTCAAGGGAATCTAAGGACATGCAGTTGTCTTAGTATGTCAAGAAAACTAATACGGATAGACATTTTCAGAATAAGAGTATATATTCTCCCACCTTTATTAGTAACTAAATGTGTGAGACCCTGCAATTTAGATAATCACTTTTTAAACTAAATTTATTGGGGTGATATTGGTTAATATGATTATACATATTTCAAGCGTACATTTCTGTGATACATGATCTGTATATTGCATTGTGTGCCCACCACCAAAGTCAAATTATCTTCCATCACTATATATCAATATTGGGCCACCTTTACTCTTCCCTTCCCTCTAGTAACCACCATACTGTTGTCTGTGTCTGTGAGTTGTTTTTCATGTTTGTTCATTTATTGTTTTCAGTTTTATATCCCACGTATGAGTGAAATCATATGGTTTTTAACTTTTTCTGTCTGACATATTTTTCTTAGCATGAGATTCTGAAGGTCCATCCATGTTGTCACAAATAGCAGTATTTTATCTCTTAACCAAAATTTTCCAGTTGCTCCATTAGAGGGTGATGCATGGATCCTGCTTACCATGAGAATATTCACCTCAGGATTCTGTCACCTTTTCCCCATGACCACAGCTTCTCCCTTCAACCCTCTTCATCCCTTGCCTAGATCAAAACGACAGCCATTTACCTAACAGTTCTCTTTGCCTTCAGACTTGGTTCTTGCCAATTCTTGTTCCTCCTTGCAGCTAGAGTGATATTTCTAAGACTTTAATTTGTCATGTTTCACTCTTCTGTTAAAAATTGCACCATGGCACCCCATCAAGGATAGGATATTATTGAGACTCCTGGGGTGTCAGGGAATGTCCTCCTTGAGCTCCTCACTACTTACTTCCTCACACCTCCTTCTTACTTCTCACTCCTCGCCTCCACAGCCACACCCCACCCTCTCCAGCCGTACTAAATGATTTGTGGCGTCTCTAATTCCCCCATGTTCTCTCACATCTCTGCTTTCTACAGGCCACCCGTACCGCTGAAACACCTTCTCTTGACCATCCGAGGGTCCCACCTAGCTCCTACGTGACCTTCAAACCTCAGCCCACAAGAAGTCTCTCTTGGGTTTGCCTCCCATAGCCAGAGTACATACCCCTGGAGCTCAGCACAGAGTAAAGGCTTGATGTGTTTTTGTGGAATAAAGTTTTGAAATGAGATATGAAGCACCTTGCAAAGAGAAAGGCACTGTACAAATGTTCAAGTGATTATTTTTACTTTTATGAAAATTTAAAAAATTAACATTTATGGAGGTCATAGCCATCCTTGGTTTGACTACTCTATTCTCAAGCTACCAACGTCCTTATTTAATAGAAAGCTGTTTACCAAAAATAATTTTATAAGAACTGATATTGTCCTTAATAACACAAACACACAGAAACTATTTTAAGCTGTTTATATATTAACTCATTCAATCCCCACAACTACTTTATAAGGTATGAACTTTTATTTTCCCCATTTTATGGATGAGGAAACTGAGAGTTTAAGTAACAGGCCCAACATTGTACTAGTAAGTGGTAGAACTGCCATTAGGAACAAAAGTACCCACAGAAGCACTATTTATCTTATAACAGAGTTTCACATACATCATGTATCTACTCCAACAGCACAGCAGGACTCAGGAAATGTCTACCTTTAAGTAAACAAACATGAATACCAGCACTGCAGTCTATTCACATCTGGAGGCTGATGGAGACTTTTGTGCTAAAGGACAGAAGTCCTTTGGCAGAGCTGCAGTGGATGAGGATAAAGAAGATATTCGATCATCTTTAAAGCGTTGGACTTTGGCAGCTACTCCAATGTTGGACTGACATATAGAGGAAAATGGTAAATAAAAGAAATTGGATCCTGTTATTTGAATTGAGCATAAATCAAGAGAACTAGATCAGTTTTCTCACCTGAATTCCACTTCACCTTCACCTGGAAAGTCCTCTTCACTCTTTGTCCACTAATTTCCCCTTGTCTCTAATGGTTGTCTCTCTGTTGTTGCTTGGAGAGCCATCCTAAGTGTGGGGAGGAGAGACCACTGCCCTGGGCAGCAGGAGAACTGGATGGTTCTTGTCCTCTCATACTTGCTCAGTTAAGATGATAAGCAAGTTACTTAATCTCTTGGGGCCTCAGTGTCCTTACCCATCCTCCTACACTCCCCTCAGTGAATCAACATGGGGACAACAGTGTCATAGGTGCCTGAATGTCAGTCCCTGCACTGCATCTTTCTCAATACAAATCTTTCTCAATACAAATACAATACTATTTTCTCTTTCTTCCCTTAATCTTTCTGTTTCCATGACCTGGTAGATCTGGCTAAGATGCATCCCTCACTCGGTTTTGTCCAGGTGCAGGCTGGAATACAGGAGGTTGGAGAACAGCCTCTTCCTATGAGCACCTGGCCCCAACACAATTCCCTTGTGGATAAGACTCTAATAGTTGTTGCAAAATCTCTGAAGTCCCCAGTCAATGGCTAAAGTGGTCTCTGAGGGAAGACCATTATTACTTGTGTGGTTTCTCACCTGATCTGAGTCTTAACTCTCAAAGCCCTGAGACATGCCTACTGAGTGGGGTCTAAAAGCCCTGAACCCCAATTCTGCACAGTCTCTTGAGGTCAACATCAGAAATCATTCCCTTTACCACCCTCATCAATGTGGCCACACCCTAGTTGAGAAGTGCTTTGCAAACACAAGGCTTTGGTCCACATTATCCAGTAGGACACACTGGGGACTCTACCGAGACCTCAACAAGACACACAGTGTCTTCTAAGTTTGCCCTCCCTGGGGGTCATGTGTTTTATTAAGTCTCTTCCTTTTTTCTCTTTAAAAACAAATGAAATTATAGGGAAAACAACAGCCTGGGATATCTCCCAGAGGAGATATTGGCAATTTCTTGTTGGCCTACTCTTTGCCAGCTCTCTGCATTTTTGACATTGTAGTATTTTTTTAACCCCAAATTCATTGGTATTTTGTTAAGTCATTAAATTTCAACATGTCCCAATTTAGATAAGGAAATAAGAAAGACAGAGAAGAATGGAACGGTTGTTCTCTTTGACAATTATGAGAAATGAGAGAAAGTAAGACCACATAGTTCATTGATTCATCACTGCTAAGAGTTCTAAACAAAGAGCAAAAGATACAAAATAAAACAAACTCTCCCCCATAAAAACCACCCACAATGCCTGTCTACAAAGAATTTGCAACCTAATAAGTAGGATAATTATACATCCTGCCATATAACAAGCACTAAATCCTGAAGTGAGATGTAGGTACGGTACCATGGGGATTCAATGTAAGGCAAAATTACTTATAGTTGGGATAGATCAGGGATGACTTCCCAGAGGAGGTGACAGGATGATGGGCAAAACTCTCCAGGAAAGGAGACCAGTGTAAACAAATTTACAGGGGCAGGAGAGCCCAGGGACTATTCCTGGGACAATGAGCAAGACTTTTGCAACAGCACAGGTTGTTTCTAGGCAAGTCAGGACTAGGGTGAGGTGAGTGAGGCACTATCCTCAGGTACAAAAGTTAAGGTGGCACCAAAAACATTAGTAAACACAGTAAGTAATAGTAAAATATTATTTAAAAATGAAAATCAATGCAAAAATTTATGATGAACAAGACATCAACATTTTAAGCATATACAGTATGAATATCATTGATTTTTCTTTTGCCTCCATCTCTAATATGTCTCAGCATAGCTCTGGCACTAGGATATTTGTATATGCTTGAAGAGGAAAGGCGAGATGAAAGGGCTTCTAGGAGACAAGCTTAAAAAATGCCTTTTCGTCAGCTAGGGATAGTCTGTTTCTTTCCTCTCTTCCCTCCATTTAAGAAAAGAGAATGTAGGAAGGTCAACTTAGTGAGATCTAATATTGCAGAGTATCTTTCATCATTTGAAAGCACTCTCTTCATTTATCTTCACAAGAACCCTGAGGATTGAAAGAGATCATGGGACTCCTCATTTTTCCTGATGGGGAAACAGGGCAAAGGGGCACAAGGTCATATAGGTAGGTACTTGGTAAATGGACTAGAAATTCTATCTGTCCTACACACTTTGGTTGTTAATGGACTCTGCCTAAGCCACAGCCCTCACTGTCCAAAAGGACATTCTTTTATGACCATGCACACACACACACACACATGCACACCCGAGCTCATTGGGTGAGGAGGTCAGTCCTCTGGGCTAAGAAATTACCTTAAATCACAGTGACTACACAATAAGTTTATTTTAGCCATGAAAAATCTATGGCAAACACACTATGCAATATACAGACAATGTATTAGAGAATTGTATGCTTGAAACTTATATAATCTTATTAAACAATGTCACCCCAAGAAATATAATAAATTAAAATTAATATAATTATTTATCACAGAAAGAAAATCTAGTGTGGGTTAGGTAGTTCTCTTTCATCTTGCAGCTATGCCATTTGGAACAAGTGGCCTTCAAGTTGTGAGTGCAAGGAAAGAGCAGGTGAAGGTCATGTAAAATATCACTAAGGACCAGGCCTGGAAGGGGTCTACCTCACTTTTACCTACATCCCAGTGATCAGAATCCAGTCACATGGCCTCAACATCACAGCAGGGGATCTAGAAAATGTACAGAAGCAAGTGGATATTTCAGCAAACAAATGTTTGGGCTAAGTCTCTGCCACAACCCTCATCCTTGGTTCAGTATAATGTCTAGAACCTGTCTCAAAGTTTCCAAAGACCCTCAATGGCTCACTAGTGCATTTGCATGGCTCTCCATATCCTGCTTCCCCTAGAACATTACGCACACTGCACCCATTTCCCATGACTACTAAGCCCACCCAGTACCATATCGTGCCAATCAGAAAGCATGACCTTTTTTCTTTTTCTTCATTCTTTAAAGCAAAATGAACACATGGTTTGTTTGAGTAACAGATTTATAATAAATATATTAATAGAAAATTTAAGAGGTACACAGAGAAGAAAAATTAGAACTAGTGATGGATATCATTATGCTTCAAATTACCCATCACAAGGAATTTGTCACTGGCTGCCTTTCACCACCTCAAGTCTGCCTACTACCATACATTACTGTCTCTTTATCTATTGAGACCATCTTCTGTTTACATCTTGCTTCTCTAAGTTCCTCAGTCTTCCAATACAATGTACTGAAGAAGATTCAAAAGTCCTTATGTACTGTTATCCATGATGATCTATATCCTTATCATCCAAATTTCTTCTGTTTAGACCACAGATTAGAGGCTCTTAAATTTCATAATCCAGATACCATTTTGTTTTGTTTTCCTCAACCAGGAGGAATTTTTTCTTTTTAATAGAAGAAAATTAGGTCAAAAAGTAGGTCACCTAACATTTAATTATTACTACTTTTTTACTTTTAACAAACCACAAAAGGGTTCAGTGCTCAAAGACATATGGGAAACTGGGTTAAGTGACATTAAACAATTGTCTTGACTAAAGGATTTCTGAGACGTGAGTATGATAATATACATTGTAAATCTCTGAAATGTAGTATGTATTATGCAGTAATTTCTGGAAGTATTTCACCATGGAACATTTACTTAGCTGCTGTGTTGTAACAAAACCCACAAATTCAGTGACACACAACAATAAGAATTTATTCTCACCTTACAGGTCCATGGGTCAGCCAGGATTTGGCTTATCTGGGCTGGATTTTTCTAGTTTGGCCAAGCTGGAGATTGGTTCCTGATTTGTTTCATGTGTCTCTCATCATCTTTGGGTCACCAAGATACTTAGGATATCTTCTTCTAACAGTGGCAGCAGCACAAGTGGGCAAAGTCCCATGACCAAAGCACATTTCAAGTCTTTGCTTATATAGGTCTGCTAATGTCCATCAACCAAAGGAAGTTCCATGGTCAAGTTTAATACTCTAAAGCAGGTAAATATTCTACTCACAGTGGAAGAAGAGTGGAGTGACTGTTTTCTGAACAAAAATACAATATTTCCTATAGTCCATAAATACTCATACCCTACCACCTCAATCACATGCAAAATATACTCATCACCACCCTGAGACCCATACACACTAACTTCAACAAATTACATCATTGGGAGCAAAGTCTAGGATATTGTGGTCTCTGTCAGTCCAGACGCAGCTCCTCTTAGTCCAGAGAACTATGAACTAAAGAGACAAGTTATCTGCCTGCCCTATAGTACCCAACATACATTGGTGAGCCAAGTAGGATAACCAGAGTAAAAACAACCATTAGAAAAGGTAAGAATGGCAGGCATGTGGCAGTTACTAATCCATAGCAACTTCAAGCTCCTACTGGGCAAATATTGCCAAGTCACCCTATCCTCAGGTAGAAAATGTGCTTTGTTAGGCCATTAACCTACTCCTTGGTGGAGACAGAGCACCCCAACTAGAATACCTCATGGCTCTTAGAACATATCATGATCCTTAGATATTTTTCATACTCCAAAGTAATTTAATCTTAAAGGCAGATAGCTTCTATTTTAGCCTTCTCTCTTTCCACCACTCAGAGTTTCCCAGGGAGAAGACATTAAAAATTTTGGTTAAGAGTATGGATTCTGATATCAGGCTGTTTGGGTTCAAATCCTGGCTCCATCATTTTCTAGTTGTGTGATCTTGGAAAATATGCACAATCTCACTGTGCTTCAACTTCTTAATCTGTAAATTCAAATAACAGTGCCAGTACCAAGCTCATAAAGTTGTGCAGGAAATCAAAGGAAAGAAAAACAAAAGGGAAAGTAAAGCCACTCTTCAGTAAGGTACCCTGATCTTCCCTATCAGAAAGGTATTCCCAGGACCACTTCCCAAATTCAACCTTTCTTCCTACTTCTTATCTGAATCTTTACACATTCAATAATGTTGCAGAATACAAACCATCTGGTTACTTTAAGATAGCAGTAAAACTTCCCATTTGGCTTGTAGTGAGTGTAGAACCCACTGATAATAACTGTGGTGACCACGGAATGAGCCAAGATCCCTGAGTGCCCACCAGGTACTAGGCACCATGCCAAGTATGTCACATGTAACTTCTCACTTAAAAATAAACTTACAAATCATTTCTAATTATGTATGGAAACATCCTCTGAGATGGTAAAGCATTCCTTCTTATGGTAGCAGTTCTCGTAACTTCATTATGCAACTGTCATCTCCTCCTTATTTCATTTTGCTCTCTTCTAGCTCAGTAGGAATGATACTGCTGAGGTCAGCCTTCCCTGTCACATAATTTAATTTCAAAGCTTGATCAGTATTTTCCCCCCATTAAGATGTGGAATTTCCTGACTTCTGGCCAAGATGGAGGTGTAGGTAAACATACTGTGCCTCCTTGCACAACCAAAAGAAGGACAACGACAAATTTAAAAACAAAAAACAACCAGAACTTCCAGAAAATTGAACTGTATGGAAGTCTGACAACCAAGGAGTTAAAGAATAAACACTCACCCAGACTGGTAGGAGGGGCGGACATGGGCAGCTGGGGCAGAGAGGACTCTTGGCGAGGTGACGATTGGCAGAGCGGGTGGTCCCACATTCATGCACAAATAAACAGGGAGGAACAATTTGGGAGCAAGACAGACCGCACAGCCCAGGGTTCTGGCACCTGAAATAAAGCCTCAAACCTCTGATTGAAAACACCTGTGGGGGGTGAGGCTGTGGGAGAAACTCCCAGCCTCACAGGAGAGCTCGTTGGAGAGACCCACAGGGTCCTGGAACATACAAAAGCCCACCCACTCAGGAATCAGAACCAGAAGGGCCCAGTTTGCTTGTGGGAAGCAGGGGGAAGTGACTGAACACTGGCATAGAGTGGAGCAAGTGGCATTGTTCCCTCTCAGATCCTTCACACACACAGCTTCACAACACAGCGACCTAGGTTGCCCTGCCCTGGTGAACACCTAAGTCCCCACCCCTCACTACATAACAGGTGTGCTGAAACAAACAAAAAAAATGACCCAAATGAAAAAACAGATCAAAGCTCCGGAAAAAAATACAACTAAGCAACAAAGAGATAGCCAAACTATCACATGCACAGTTCAAAACACTGGTAATCAGGATGCTCACAGAAATGGTTAAGCATGGTTGCAAATATGAGGAAAAAATGAAAGCTATGCTAAATGAAATAAAGGAAAATGTACAGGGAACCAACAGTGACAGGAAGGAAATCAGGACTCAAATCAACAATTTGGAGCAGAAGGAAGAAATAAACATTCAACCAGAACAGAATGAAGAAATAAGAATTCAAAACAAAAATGAGGAGAGTCTTAGGAACTTCTGGAACAATTTTAAATATTCCAACATCTGAATCACAGGGAGGAGGAGAAGAGGTAGAGCAAGAAATTGAAAACTTATTTGAACAAATAATGAAGGAGAACTTCCCCAATATGACAAAGGAAATAGACTTCCAAGAAGTCCAGGAAGCTCAGAGAATCCCAAAGAAATTGAACCCAAGGAGGAATACACCAAGGCACATCATAATTACATTACCCAAGACCAAAGATAAGGAGAGAATCTTAAAAGCATCAAGAGAAAAGGAGACAGTTACCTACAAAGGAATGCCCATAAGACTGTCAGCTGATTTCTCAAAAGAAACCTTACAGGCAAGAAGAGGCTGGAAAGAAATATTCAAAGTCATGAAAGGCAAGGACCTACATCTCAGATTACTCTATCCAGCAAAGCTATCATTTAGAATGGAAGGGCAGATAAAGTGCTTCCAGATAAAGTCAAGTTAAGAGTTCATCATCACCAATCCCTTATTACATGAAATATTAAAGGGACTTATCTAAGAAAAAGAAGATAAAAAAATATGAACTGTAAAATGACAACAAACTCACAGTTATTAACAACCAAAAACAAACTAAGCAAACAACTAGAACAGGAACAGAACCACAGAAATGGAGATCACATGGAGAGTTATCAGTGGGGAAGTGGGTGGGGAGAGAGGGGGAAAAGGTACAGAGAATAAGTAGCATAAATGGTAGGTAGAAGATAGACAGGGGGAGATTAAGAATAGTGTAGGAAATGTAGAAGCCAAAGAACTTATATATATGACCCATTGACATGAACTAAAGGTGGGGAATGCGGGTGGGAGGGGTGTGTCGGGCGGAGGGGAATAAAGGAGGGGAATGGACAACTGTAATAGCATAATCGATTATATATTTTTTTTCCAAAAGAAAAAAGATGTGGAATTTCCTTTGTTGACATTGTTTTTTTTATGACTTTCCCTGGAGGCAGGCTTCATGGAAAGCTCCTTACCTGAGGATTCTCTACCTCACCAGCCTGGTTCTCTGTTTATGTGCTGCACACACTTGCAAATGATAGTGACGGCCCAGATGTTAATACAAAAGAAGAGGCTTTTGATGAGCATTTTGCAGAGCTGTGAAGATAATGAGTACAACTTGGTTTATTAAGAGCTTTCCTCAGGGCCTCCTTCACTCCTTTGCTCTTCAGCTATAAAATCAGAAAGTTCAGCCTGGGGCTCAGTGGTAGGTAGAACATGGTCACAGATTTTTCCTTTCCAGGACCTTGCCTAAATTATTGCATACCTAAATTAAAGTATGGGTCCCAAATATTGACCCAAGTGCAGTTTTAAATGAGGCAAAGGTACAGCAGGTCTTAGCCTGTCAACCTGATCTGCCAATGTTTGGATGGTCTTGCTGGTGAACAGGTAAGTGAACAGGATCACAGATAGTCTGGTCAGAATTGTAGAGAGAGCAACTCAGATATAGTGGCAGAAAACATATATAGCAGCAGCTGCTACAGGAAGCAATCCATCCAGTCAGGGCTAGCAGTGATGGAAAATGAAACCGATTGATGAGGGCCACAGAAGGAGCACAAGACAGTGAAATGTGTACTTAGGATTACATTTGTCAAACCTCCTAAAATATGCAGCCAGCAGCCTCTGCCAGACACCTTGGGAATCATGATGATGTCATAAAGCGAGGGTTGACAATGGGTACAAAATAATCATAGGCATCTGAATATCTAACTTGTATTTCCAAAGATGAGACCTTAATTTCAGTCAAGTAATATTTTAGGATTTTGAGCACTGGCTTCCCACCACCGCCACCAGTTCCCCCAACCCAACAGCGTGTGTTCCTGACAGCCCCTGTTTACTGCCATGACTCAGGAAGCAGGGGTTCCTTGTCATGCACCTTCCCTTCAGGAGCAAGCCTGATGTACCCAGGATTAAAAAACCAATTGAACTTCTAAGTAGAATTTTTAATGCATTAAAAGAATGAAAGTGTTGACAGTAAAGCTTTTAGTTGTGACAGATTATGTTGAAAAACAAAAGATTTTCCTTGAAAAGTCTTCAAATGGATCTTTTAATATAAAGAGCAATCCTAGAAGACAGGAAGTAGGGAGTTTATACCATGAACCTAAAATTCACGCTACGATAAAGAGTTGTTTTCTTGTTGAAAAAGAAAAAAAAAATATCAGCAGGCAGGAGAGGAAAAAAATCAAAGGGTATCCTGATTAGCTTGTGATTGTTGTTCCGAAGCTGTCAGTGCCTCCAACACCTCCCAAGCCCCAAGGAGCCCCAAAGAGGTCAGTAGGTCATATAAGCTCCCATCTCATCTTTTATATCTGAAGAAGAGGATACGAGTGCCTCACTTTCTAGGGCAGTGGCAAACCTTCTAGGGGTTCTCTGCACCCAACAGGGCAGCATAGCAACTTACCAGCATTAACTGATAGATGCAGAGGGACCAAGAGTAACTTCACACAGTCCTGACACCTCAATATTAAAAAATTGATGAGAGTGTTGGAAAACCAACGGTGAATTAGGCCCATGCAAAGAGAATGCACAGTGTACAACAAGGTCTGTCCAGAAAGTACCCAGCCATGTAATATGAAAAATAGAGACATTTATTGAAGAACATACATGATAGAAGAAATATTGTACATAAGACAATGACGCCTCAGTCCCCTGCAAAGCAGGTGACTGGGGACCTCACACAGTTCTCCCAGCATCTCTTCCACTGTTCAAAACACTGCAAAATCCTTTGTTGGAATCACCATCATCTACTCTGTTGTTTTTTCCTATATCTCACTGACAGTCTAAAAGCTCTTCCCTTTCAAAGGTGATTTTAGTTTTGGGAAAAGGCAGAAGGCACAGAACCACAAATCTGGGCTATAGCAGGGCTGAGTCACCTGGGTGACTTGATGTTTTGCCAAAAAACTCTTTATTAGATGTGATGCATTAGCAGGCGCATTGTCATGATGAAGCTGCCAGTCACTCATTGCATTGTCCCCAGAAGCCTTCTGAATCATCCAAATGGTTTCCACGGAGGAATGTTCAACCTTAATGTAAAATTTAATGCAGATTGGTTGCTCTACTCGCTCAGTCATTTTGAATGCAATGGTCACACATGCTCACTCAATGACATCTACTGACCGCCCCCCACTCCCCAACTGACTAGTACAGTGCAATTGTCGCCATTCACACATGCGCACTCCAACCCGCTCTCTTTGGCTGCCAGGGTACATGATGTTGCATAAACCATTCTCATTATGTTAACAACAGCGGGACTTTTTCTGGACAGACCTCATATGTCTCTTAAGAGAGGAGCCATGGATGACCATGGAGAGTGGCAGATAGAAGCATATGACAATCAGAACCAGAAAGAACTAGCTACCATTGCACAGAGGAGAGTGGGAACAGAGGAAATCAGTTATACTAACTGTCCTACTCCCAAAGCCATTATGATAAATAAAACCCCTTGGAATTCACATCACTCCCAGAGAAAAGAAGGAAATAAAGAGGAGAGAGAATTTTCACTGAATTTAAGTCCTGAATGGGCCATGTTAAAACTGAAAGTGACTGAGTTGCCTAGGATTGGAAAGGATTCTTTTTTCCTTCTGCCTTCAGTGAAATAAACATTGAGTTCACTTAAAATAAAGTAGTTATTTTTGTTGCATACCTATATTGAAACTGTAAATTATAAAACTGTTATACATACCACAATATACAGCAAAAATACCAGCTGGGGAGACAAGAATTAAGAAAAAAAAGTAACAGATACAAAATATAAATATCTGTTTAATAAAAACCTCAGGGAAAATATATAAAGAGGATAATAAAATTAAAGAAATAATAAGAGAAAATTTCTTTGAGCTTAAAAAAAATTTAAGCCCTCAGATCCAAAGAGCTCATGAGGATCTTGATAACGACATTGCAAATAAGATACATTTCTAGACTCAAAGGTAGGACAAGTATCCTACACATTAATGGAGGAAAAAAAACAAACAACAAAAACGAGTGATCAAAAATGGGACAAGAAACAAACTGCCACCAGATTTTCATCTACTGTATTGAATACCAGGAGTCAAAGGGAAAAAAAAATGTCTATAAAGATCAGACAAAATGATTTTTAATTTAAATTTTAATTCCCAACCAAACTATCATTCAAATTAATTAACCATTCAAGAGACATTCTCTGATGACAGAGTAAGGCACACAGCAATTAACAAAGGTCTAGCCAAAAAGAACATCACCTGTTTTGACATATGGAAATAGCCTATTCAGTTACACTTAGGATAAAGGAGCTGATCCTGAAAGTTCAAGCTATTTAGACATAACTGACCAAAGAGATTGGGAAGTCATGAAGCCACAGGAGGAAATAGGAAATGTTCAAGACACTTTTAAATAACGTTGTTGGAAGAAACAACGTTGGTCTCCTTTCGTGCCGTAGACTCCGAGCCTGTGTTAGGGGCCAGTGTGTTCCACATAAAGGAGGGCATGTGTTTGTCACGTAGTCTACAAGTATTGAATATTCACTGGGTACTCCCTGTGTGCCCGGCTGTTTTAGGCACTGAGGACACAGCAGAGAGCCCTGCCCTCATAAAGTTACATAATTGTGGGACGATGGAAGATAAAACACAGAAAGGAAACATTTTGTCAGATGGTAATGAGAGCAATGCATGAAAATATAGCAGTAAGGGCTATTAGGGAGGTTGTTTGCCATTTTAAATAGGGTGATCATGAAAACCTCATCAGAAGGCGGTATTGCCCTGGCCGATGTGGCTCCATTGGTTGGAACATCCTTGTGTACCTAAAAATAGCGAGTTCAATTTCTGATCAGGGCACAGACCTAGGTTGCAAATTCAATTTCCAATCCGGGTGCATACAGTCCCTGGTCCAGCAGTATACAGGATGCAACCAATAGATGCTTCTCTCTCACACTGATGTTTTTCTCTCTCTCTCTCTCTTTCTCTCTCCCTTCCTCTCTCTCTAAAAGCAAAAAAAAAAAAAAAAAGTCCTTGGGTGAGGATTTAAAAAAAAAGTGACATTTGAGCAATGATCTGAAAAAATCAAGGGATAAATTAGACAATTTCTAGAGGAATAGCATTTTAATAGGGGGCACAGCAAGTGCAAAGGTCCTGAGGTGAGAACACCCCTAGTGTGTTCAAAGATCAGCAAAGATCAGCAAGACTCCCAGAGTCTGGGAGAAGAAACAATCATACAAAAAGGAACTATTTAATAATTCAATGTGACCATGATGATGCTGGGAATTTTTGTTAATCAATTATGGGAAGTTGTGCCAGCATTCTGACGTGAGTCTGCAGAGAGAGAATTTTTGGTATGTCTGGAAACACCCAGGCAGCAAGGTCAGTGTTAAACTAAGCCATTGTCCACATGACAAGTGTAAAAGAAAATGTGATTTGGCAGCATTGGGATGGGTGTGGACCAAGTAAACCGGATCAGTTTCCTCACCTGAAACCCACTTCATCTTTCTCAGGACAGCCTCTTTCCCTCCTTGTTCATTGTCCTTTCATTGCTTATGACCTTCTGCTCTTCCACCGATTGTAATCTCAGGCTGAAGGTGTAGAAAGACAGCACTGTATGAGCAGCCAGTCCCCTGGGTCCTCATCCCCATTCCCTTCTCCACCCTCACCACCATGCTACACTAGCTATTAGTTTTCCGAGTAAGTTCTTAATCTCGCTAAGCTTCCATTTCCTCAGCTGTTTATTATACCCACCCTCCCTCAAAAAATATATGAGGATAGTCCTGACTTAGCCACCTGAAGACGTGAAACCAGAGGGATTTTAATTTGCTGATTAGCCTTTTTTCCTACTTCTCTTTCCAAGAATTCCTACCTGTGGTTACTATATGCAACCCTCCCCGCACCCCATGCAAGCACAGGGAAGGTGGGGGGAATAGGAATACTCTCTATCTTGGATTTGTGTCCAGCCAAAGACTCTAGTAGTTTGTTCTGTTCCCAAGACGGTTATGTCCTGTCAATGGCTGACCTAGGTCCCCTAGAAGAAGTTATTGCAGATATTGGGATTCCTTAAATGTAAATGGCACCCTTCACATGGGAATAAAAAAGATTTCTCTTCTCTCCCCCTTGCTAAAAGCTTTTGCCCTGTTGTGCCCTCCCTAAAAATGTTTGAGGGAGTCTGAATTCTGGTTCTGATTTGTCCCACAAGGAGATGTCTGCATTCCAGGGTCCGACTTCCTCATTTGGAATAATGACAAGAATCACAGGCTCTGCCACTCTCACCAGCTGTGACCTAGGAGAAAGACGTTTTGTAGATACAGGGCTGCCCCCTCCACACTTTACCCAGGAGTGGTATAATGGGAACCTATTTACCTAGGGGAAGACAAGGCCCATTGTAGCCAGTTTGCCCTCCTGGAGTCAGGCTCTTCATCAAGTTTCTCCCTTTCATCTTTAACACAAGAGAAACCCTAGGGAAAATAAGTAGGACAAGTGCGCTGCCCAGAGAAGCCATTGGCACAGTCTGCAGGCTGGCATGACCTTTGCCAGCTCTCTATGGCTGAGAAATTGTGGCAATTATTCTTAGCATCTGATGCACAAGCATTTTTTTATGAATCTCAAAATGTCCAGGCAAGAAAAAGGAAAGGAACAAAGTCAGGAAGAAACCCCTTAGATCAAGATGGAACCAGGGAGGTGACAGGTGTAGGCCACCTGCACGTTGTCAGGTTGTCATTTTTTACTGTGGAAGGTGCTCTGCAGACCATGGGCTGAGACTTACACACACACATGCACATACATCCTGCCTTCAAGAATTTTATAGGCTACCATGTAATCAATCATTTGATTATAATTGTAACTGTCGTGTATGTAATCAATCATTTCCACAGCAGGACAGAAATTTAGGGAGGTGATTCCCAAGGAAGTGGCATTTGGACTGAAGTTTGTTACATAAAATTTCAAACACACTGTTATTCTTGCCCCATCTTATTTTTCTCCAGGGGAATTATCACCCACTAAAATAAGATGTAATTTACTTAACACATTCATTGTCTATTCCCCTCACTCCTATGTTGACTCTGACCGAGCCGCTGCTTCACTTTCTTTTCACTGTGCCGCTCAAATGCAAAGAAAGAAAAATGGATAGGCTCTTACATTTGTGGAGTACCTTCGACTTTTCAGAGCACTGTCCCATCCATTCTATGCTCAGAAGGGCTCTGTGAAGAACGTATTATGCTGGAGCAGCAATATAGAAGGGGGTGGGGGAAGAGGATGGAAGGTTACCCAAGGTCATTCACCTAACACTCCCCCCTCCCCCGCAACCTTACAGAGATGTCATTAGAATTCCTCTTGGCATACAGGAAGCACACAAACTATAAAAATTATTATTTCATTTGTCTTATATCATCTTTTTTCAGAAAAATGGTTTTAAATTACATTCTTAGTACTACCAGCTGGTACTGTGAATATTTTTCTGACTTCTTTGCTTTTCCTGCCTCCATACAGTGTCAGAAAACAAAATCACCCTTCACTTCAGTGCCTTAGCTTTCAAAAAACCCAGGACGATCTCTTTCTAACAGAGGGTGGCATAGGCAGCTTCACTAACACAAGGCTTCTGCCTGTTCCTTGCTTCTGAAACAATTTTGATAACAATTATAATGTATTCACTGACCACATCCTTAGCAGAGTCGTAAATCAGAGACCCTGGGGTTTACCAGTCTGACAACCCATTGTTAGAACGATTCTCTATGCATTATTACAAAAAACACATTCAAACAAAATATAACATTTATAAAAGATGAAAGGTGATTTTCTCAGGAAAGTTAGGACATTTTTACTTATTATGACTTTTTATACTGGTAATGATGTCAATAATGGCTCGTTACTATGTTACACAGTTACGAAGAGGCTTAGAATAACAGTTAGGAGCCTGCCTCGAGGACTGCTTCTTTTTCTGGTTTCTCCAGGATATAAATCAAAAGTTTCCACGTAGGAACTGAAAGTTCCACGTAGGAACTGAAAGTTCCATGTAGGAATTCAAAGTCTACGGAGGCTCTTCATGAATCGGCTCCTGGCTGTGTGCCTATGATAAGAGGATTTGTTACGGTTTGGGTGGGGAGAATAGAGTCTTTTAGAGATGTCTCAGTTCCTCCAAGTTCTCACCAATCTAATGATTAATTTTTTGAGCTGGCAGTATCAACTCTATGGATTCTCTGTTTTCTCATGTGGGACATCGGGACAAGAATTTGCTTCTATTCTGTTGCTCTCTACCAGAGACTGCAAGGAGCAACCTGTGCTCTAATTCCTGATATTTAACCATCAAGACTCCTCCATCTCTGTGGGCATGTGGTCTGAGTCCCAGGTGGTAACAGGTAGCGCACCACCAATTGCTTTGCCAGCACTTACCAAGGAGTGTCAGCTTCTCATCTCAGGATGGGGGAGGCTCCACTGTCCCCACAATGTTTCAGATAATGCCACATTTTTTTCTAAAAGTCTGGTTTTGCACATGTTATTCCTAATAATCCTGATTTTTATACTAGTTAAGATATTTGGATGCAAGTATGAGAAATCAGTTCAAATGAACTGAAGATTTTTATGAAGGGTTTCCTGTATGGACTGAGGGGATTCTCACAGAACCCACTGGCAGCCGTGCAGCTAACCCCAGGGAGCACGACTCCTGGGGAGCTGTCAGGAGCCCAGGCAGTGTTTCTTCATCTCTCACCTCTGCTTCTGCCTACACAGCAACGCCCTATTTCTCCACCCCTGAAGAATTGTTTCCTTCGCAACCCAGCCCACATGGCAGATACGGCCAAGGACAGCTCCCAGTTGTATGCACTGTAAGTCTGGCCCCTTAGAGCAGCCAGTCTTTCCTAGTTGCAATTTCAAATTCCTGCAGAAGGGTCTCAAAAGCCCAACTTGAGTCAGGTGACCTTCCCTGTTCCATAAACTGTGGCCATACAGGTGGGATCACCTTGGCTACTGAGCACCCATTTCTGTTCTTTTGGCCATACCGTACTCACTGCTGGAAATTAGAGAATGAAGCATTTGAGAGTTTTATTGTCAGCCTCGGCGATCTCTTCAAAGGGGTGTGATGCAGCAAGGACATGGACCCAACGCAACTGTATAATAGACACAATTTTGAACTGCTACCTCTGACTTGTCTTAAAAGTGTCGGTATGAAAAACATCTAAAGCACAGCAAACCTGGAAAGCCATGTTTCTATCTTATGGCCTAGACTTCATCTGAATATGCTGTGGGCAACAGACCCAATAGTTTGTCTGGCCTCTGGTGGTGTGGACTGTGAGTCAGGTCTGTAGTACACTATGGCCCAGTTCTTCCCAGACTCTAATGTGCGTGCAAATAACTGAGGACTCCTTTAAATGCGGGTTCTAACTCGGCAGCCATAAGGTACGGCCTGAGGGTCTACATTTCTACCAAGCTAGATGCTTCTATTACTGCTGCTGGGGACCCAGACCAAACTCTTAATAACAAGAGCAAGAAGAAAATGTTAGGAAATAGGTAGGTTCTGTCCTCCTTTAATTATGGAAGAGTAGTATTTTCCCTGGAATTGTAGATGAGAGTGAAAGGCAATGGTGAAAGATGGGGAACTGAGGAAAAACCATAATGTCAGGGAATTCCAGACACTAAAATTTATTATTCAGAAGGATTTATGGTATTCTTTTTAATGTACATATAAAAAGATTAAAAGATTTTCACTAAAGTTAAAAATCTAAATTTTTTAAAAATAGTGTGTCTGGCCAGTTGACTCATATTTTTTCTCTAGAGAATTTTAATCAAGAACATGGATGGACCTGGGGAATATCATGCTGAGTGAAACAAGTCAGTCAGAAAAAGCTATGACCCATATGATTTCACTCATATGTAGGCTATAAAACTGAACTCATAGACACAGACAGCAGTGGGTGGTTACCAGAGCGAAGGGGGTGGGGGACTTGTCAGGGAGGGTCTAATATATGGTGACAGAAAATGGTTTGACTTTGGTGGTGGACACACAATGCAATATACAGATCTAGTATTACAGAATTGTACACTTGAAGTCTACATGATCCTACCTACCAGTGTCTCCCCAATAAATTTAATAAAAAATTTCAAAATGCAGATACTATAATCAGTTTCATAGAAAGAATTTGTACTGATTTATAATGTATATTTGAAGGTTTGTAATTGTGTTGAGCCCTTGCAAACAGAGGAAATTCGCTAAAAGAAGGGCCCAGGAAGAGTCAGAATGAAGGAAAGATGAATCAGATCATGGCACCCCTGAGACTCGAGAGTGAAACTTTGGTTCCACAGTCACCTCCGGAACCCAGTTCCAATGAGCTCTAGCTGCAATTGAGCTTCTGTATCCATGAAATTGGCTATTTTATCATTACAGTAAAATTTCCCCCTTTGTTGAGCTAGCTTAAGCAGATTTCCTTTGGCCACAACCAACAATCCCTGACTGCGGGAGCCTGAGAGGGGAGTGAGGCCCAAAGGATAGGAGGATATCTCATTAGCTATGTAGCTGAAGAACTTAGAAGGGCAACAACTGATGCACCTCTCTATTCACATCTGCTCCTTCTGTCTTCTGAAAATGAAGTCCTCGGAACTTTCAAGCCCCACATGAAGCATATGCTACTCCAACCATTCCATGATTTCCCTTTCTTTCCTCCTTACTTCTTCTCAGCCATTACTGCTGTTACTGGAGAAAAGGGATTCCACGATGAGCAAAAGAGATGCAACTCATGCACTGTTGCCATTTGTAATCCGACTGGAGAATAGACGGCAATTAAACATTAAATAATTGCTCAAAAAGGTAAAATTATACTGTGCTAAAAAGAAGAAACATGCATAGCTATGAGAGAGGAAAGAGAAGTCCTAGAAGGCTTCCCGCGGAAGTGTGCTGACAGCTGACTGTTGTTGGGAGCAACATGTGTAGAGGGAGCGGAAGGGATGACCTGGGCAGGCCCTGGACTGAAATTAGCCAAGGCCACATATTTAAGAGACTGGAAAAAAACAGTATGACCAGGACTTGGATAAGGGGAGCATAGTACAGTTGGTTGGGGCCAGGTTATGTAGGATTTTACAAGCCTTGTTCAGGGTTTGGTCTATACCTTAAGAGTAACTAAAACCTATGTTCCAAAGCATTAGGATGACTCATAAGTTCCTGGAGGAAAATCCATTATCCTATAGGGAAGTCCAATCTTTTCTCTTCTCCAACATCCACAGTCTTCTCCTATTTCTCATGTGCTGATAGTTTAATAAGTTCTTCTGGAACTGAAACTGCAAGGTTTATGTCTATAGAGGACTCTGTTATACAGGAAATGAGCCAAAAATGATTATATATATTACACATATGGATATATATTATATATGACAGATAAATATAAATATACAACGTCAACATGTGTGTGGTGTGCATGTGTGTGTGTACGGAGTGAGAGAGACACAGACAGACAGAAGAGACGGATAAAGGGAGACAGACAAGAGTACTGGTTGATACAGTGGAAATCTCAGAGAAGTTTCCTTGCCTCCAAAATATCTGCTGTTACAGTGTTGTCTCGTTTTTTAAGTAAGATATTTACTATTTAAAATAAAATATATGCTTAGGCCATATAGACATGAGTAAAATACCTTTAATATAGCAGAGGTACTACATAATTTTTTTTCTTAATATCCTAAGATCTCTCTAGCCAAGAAGACCAGTCTGAATTGAGAAAATGTAAATTACAGAATTTCTATTTTATTATCTACCCATCATCTTACAATTTGGACTAACTGCTAACAAAATGGCCTTGAAGAATGTTTTCACAAATACACTGGAGCCTGCTCCCCACACTGTGGCAGCTGATGCACACGCTCTCCTGGTACTGTTTCCTGTATGTCAGTCTTGCCTCCTCCACGGAACTTGAGGACATGACTGTGTCTTTTATTTTCTTGCATTTTTCAAAACTAGATTTACCCTAGTGGTGAATACAGAACAGGATCACAATAAATGTTCGCTTTTTAAGGAAAAAAAAATGGAATCCATTTCAACAATCACATCAACTCCTCATAAAGAAAACAGTCTAAAGCCCTAAAAAATAACAAAAGACTGCTCTTACATAGTACCTGTTTGATTAAGCTATTAATTTGCCCATGCTATTTTTTTCTCTATCAGCAGAGACCACATCATTCAGAGACAGTGAGCTAAATGCAGGAGAGCTCTTTCATGATACTCGTTGAACCTGACTTTGCTAAAGCTAAGTATGTCTTCGAGGGATTTCACTTAAACAGCAGTGCCACTGGCATCAAAATGACATTTAAGATTACTCATTCTTGTTTTTCCAGTACAGAATTCAGGTTCTATTCACACAGGCCAAGTGTTCACCATTCTTATTAATACTTGAAAGCTCTCTTCACCTCAGGTTTTGTATCCGTATTAGTCTGCTGGGACTGCCACAACAACATGCCATAGACTGGGGGATTTAAACAACAAAAATTTATTTTATCAGTTCTGGAGGCTGAAATCCAAGATCAGAATGCCAGGTTGCATTCTGGTGGAAGCTCTCTTCCGGGCTTGTAGACAGCCTCCTTCTTGCTGTGCCCTCACGTCGTGGAGAGAAAGAGAGTGATACATCTGGTGTCTCCTCTTATAAGGACACCAGTGTTATCAGATTAGGGCCCAACCTTAAGACATCATTTAGCCTTAATTACTTCCTTACTCCAAACACAATCACATTGAGGATTAGGGTTCTAGCATATGAGTTGGGAGAAATAAGATTCAGTTCATAGTAGTGTCCAATAACCATAGTTGGACCTTATCTAGCTGGAAAACTTGAAATAGTGTTATAATAACATTTGAATAGTCCAGACGATTTATAGACACTCACCCTTAGGAGGTCTGAAATTAATTAAGTAGTTTATGTAACATGAACTCTAATTATGGGGAAATTTTCCTTTTTCTCCCATAAATAAACATAAGCCTCACCTTTATGTTCTCAATTGCAAAATTTGATTGTATATGGGTATGTTTGTTTTCCTTAGATAAAGGCACCTAGCTGTCATCAAGTTGTCAAAGTCTTGCTGCAAGAAGCCCCTCTAAAGTTAAAAACCCACCTGGCTGGTGTGGCTCAGCTGGTTGGAACGTTGTCCCAGTCAAGACACATACCTAGGTTGTGGGTTAGATCCCCTGTCGGGGCACATGTAGGAGGCAACCAATCAATGTTTCTCTCTCACATTGATCTCTCTCTCTCTGTCACCCCTTCTCTCCCTCCCTCTCTCTATAAAACCAATAATTATACATTTTTAAATAATAACAAAATTAAATTAAAAACCCCTAAAGATTACAGCAGAATATTATACGGAGAATAAAATGTTCTCCTTCAAGAAGCCATCAGTAAATATCTAAAGACAGAATCTTGCCTTCATTCCTTATTGCCACAACAACTGATACCCAGTAGAGTGTCAGTAAATGAATTAATTCAATTGAATTACAAGAGTCTTGAACTACTGCTCAAATAGTACCTTCAAGAAATAGACCAGGTTGCTATACACAGCTGCGGGCCACATCAAGATGGAATCATCAAGACCTCATACTAGATAGAGTCTGGCCTCACTTGAAAAATCCTTTCTTGATGCTCTTTAGAAAGGATGGTCAGATCAATGAAGGAATTCTGTCTTTTGAGTCACAGGTGCCGTGTGAAGGAAAGCCATCATTTCTCCTTAGCTTTGCACTTAGTCCTACCCAATAATGGATAAAAAGATACAGTAACATCATGTTGGATTGGGAAGTATAACAACTCCTGCTCCTTTAAGGCTTTCTCAGCTTCATCACAGAACCAAAAATCCATGGCATTGATTTTTATTGCTAAGCCAAAACACTCTGCCTTTTTAGTGAATGGTGCAGCCTGCAGAAGAGTCTATGTCTCCAGGACACTGGGCTGAGGGTAGAGACTTTAAACTCTTAGTTTCTCATTTTGTACATGAAGTTTTAGTCCGAAACTGCTTTCCTCTCTCTCTCTCTCTCTCTCTCTCCTGCCTCTATATATCTGTCACTCCATTGCCACTTTAAATATTTCCTAACTTTTTCTCTCCTCTTAAGGCTTGCTTATGTAACTTTCTCACACTCTATTATTACCAGCAATTAATATTTATCATCATAATCAGCTGCATATAGCAGACTAATTCCAGAGACCCTTTTTCCTTCATCAAACCCTAATTCTTCCTTTGTTCTATCCTCTCTTCTTATATGCTGAGTCACATTCTAGTGATATACTGCCACTATTAATAATCCCTCACATATATATAGCTCAGGAAATCAAAGAGCCAAGAGTAGAGTTCTGAAAGGGCATCTAGTCCAGACACTGTGACATTCTATATGCAATTTTTCTTCTGTCTGAAACAGGGGTTGCAAAGTGATGGACCAGAAGAGAAATCCAGCCAGCAGATAAATTTTGTTTGGTCCATTAAAAAAAAATGTTTTAAAAAAAGAAACATCACATTTAAAATTTTAATTTTATTAGAATCTTCTGTTAACTTAGGGTAACACTTGGCTGGAGCTGAGAGGTATTTGCTCCTTTAGGCAGGACAGAGCCTCCCCCATTCACAGTTCCCCGTCCTTCCCCACTGAATTATCTTCACCCCATGGCTCACAGTTGCTTGACTCTTGAAGTTTGACTCTTCTACAACAATCCCCAAGACACCCAAAGTTGAATGTTTGAGTGTCCCTAGGGAAAAACAGCTCATCACCTCCAAACACAACCCGTGCCCTCTTTGAGCAGTTCATTCCAGAGCTCTTCCTTAAACTCTGAGAGCCAAAGCACCCCCCGCTGGCTCTAGCCCACCTGCTCAATACTAGACAAAGGGGGCGCTCCCCAGAGAGTTTCTCTATGACAGCACCCCTAGCTACTTGTCCATCTGGGTTTCCAGTTCCTTCCCCATCTTGTTTTTTATTTCCTGGACCTGATACACTCAGTTTTCATTCCTTTTAAAGTATAAAATCCAGAGATAAAGGTTTTCCTTCTGATATATCGATTTAGCTCCCTGCTTTATCCTTTAGAATTTAATTCAAATACTAATTAAAGGAGTGTTTACTAAACACTTACCAGGTGCCCAGCACTGCCTCACGTTGACATATAGGAAAAGCTCAGTGCCTGACTTCCTGAGGCCCACATTCTAGTGGGGAGACAGCCGTGCTGAGCAATCTCCCAAAAACATGGAAAACAAATTCCAAAGGCATCCAAGAATTTGGACATAGACATAAAATGAAATTTAACAAATCTAAGAGTAGATATGGGTGAATAATTTGGTTGTCTTAGGACTTTCTAATCACAACAGGAAACTTCAAAGCTACAAAGGAAAAGACAGGATAAATCTAATTACATTAAATTTAAAAACTTTTGGCAATTAAAAGCACCACAAACAAACTCAAAAGACAAACTTGGGGAAAAATTTGCAACGCAAATGACAGACAAAGGATTGATTTCCCCAACGTACAAATTCCTCTTACAAATCAATTGACAAAACACATAAAAATTTTATAAAAGAAATATAAATGACGCAAATAAACGAGACAATCCTGAACCTCATTAATAATCAAAGAAAGACAAGTTAAAACAATAAGATATTGCCAAGTAAATATCAGCCATAATATTTTAAATTTGAAACCCCTGCTGCTGTCAGTGTGTCTGGGATATGGCTCTCCCATTCACCGCACGTGGAAACAGCCCTTTTGCAGGGAATTCAGCGATTAGCTAATTTTAAGTGTGCTTCTTCTGCCATTTTAATTGTTCTTATTCTTTATTTCCCATCCAACCTACCCCCCAACACATCATGGCTGTCAGCACTGGCTCACACCTACACCTCCCCAGATTGTCATATCAAATTTCTTGACTCTTTCTACTTAATCTGTGATTTCAGAGACTCAGGACCTCTGTTCTCCTGAGCATTTCCACATGGCTTATTTGTTTTCTGAAATGTCCTAGGGAATGCAGCAATGGTCTCGTGAACTTCCATAGCGTCCCTGCCAAGGTTCCTGATAACGGGGAAATCTGAACTATTCAGGAGTGTCTTTCTACCCCAGTTTCCTTACCTACAGTAGATGATGGCTCCAACTGGAAAAGTAATGTAAGCACCTGGAGCTCCTGGGGAAACTGAGTAACATCACAACCAAGACACCTGTGTTAGTGCCTGGGGTAGTTCCATGCAAGGTAAAGAAATGGACACTAGACATTAATTCACTGACCACATCATCTAGAAGTGTTTTTGCTCATCAGAGACTGGTTGTGTCCACACAGTTACGAAGTGATACCCACTAGAATATGTTCCCCCAGCATATTTAGCTCAGACCCCTCATCCAGTGCTTACACCCTACCATTTGTGCAGTCCCACAAACATAAACAGAAGAGTTTTACTTTATATTCTTTGTACAGTGAAAACAATATTCATGCTGAAGACAGTTTCAGTCTCTTGCAAATTTGGATTCATCCTCCTTGAGGAGTATCCCCTTCCCCAGATAAACTGTGAAAGTGAAAAATGTGATACCATCTTCTCAATAGTAGTTTTAAAACACACTTGCTACTTAGTTGCAGCAGCTAGGATTATTTAACCTTCCAGGCTTAATTTTCTCCATTGATAAAATGGGACCAACAATATACAGAAAAAAGAAGGACGGGCCAGAAAAATGAGTTCAGAGTCCTCTTGTGTCAGTCTGGTGACTTTTGACACCTCATCTCCTCTCGTTGTCCTGAGGATTTCAACAAACGTTGGTTGAGTGCTTTTTTTCAATAAATGGTGCTGGGAAAACTGGATATCCACATGCAAAGGAACAAAATTAGATTCTTACCTTACACCCTATACAAAAATTAACTCAAGATAAATTGAAGACCTAAATATAACAGCTAAACCCAAAACACTCTTAGAAAAAAACTCAGGGGGAAAGCATCATGACACCAGATTTAGCAATTTCTTCCACATGACAGCAAGGGTGCAGGCAACAAAAGAAACAATAGATGAATTGGACCCCATAAAAATTTAAAATGTTGTATATTAAAGGGCACAATCAACAGATTGAAAGGCAAACTGCAGAATGGGAGAAAATATTTGCAAATCATATATCAGACAAGGAATTGCCATCCAGAATATATAAAGAATTCATACAACTCAACAACAACCAATTTTTTTTTCAATGAGCAAAAGAGTTCAACATACATTCTTCCATGGATCAAAAAACCATGGTACATTTACACAATGGAATTCTATGCAGCAGAAAGAAAGAAGGAGCTCCTACCCTTTGCAACATCATGGATGCAATTGGAAAGCGTTATGTTAAGCGAAATAAGCCAGGCAGTGAAAGATAAATACCATATGATTTCACCTTTAACAGGAACCTAAACAACAAAACAAAGAAACAAGCAAAATATAGTCAAAGACACTGCATTAGGGGACAGGCAGAAAGTAACCAGAGGAGAGAGAAGAGGGAATTTCAGGGGAAAAGGGGAAGGGTTTACAGCAACAAAGTTAAAAGACACATGGATAAAAACTAGGGGGAGGGTGGTAATGGGAGGGAAGTTGGGGGGCGGGGGGGCTTGACTGGGAGTAAAGGGGAGAAAACTGTACTTGAACAATTATTTAAATAAAATGGGGGGGGGGGAAGAGAGAAATAAAAGGAAAAAAAACCATACATTCTTCCAAAGAAGATATACAAATGGCCAAAAGGCACATGAAAAGATGTTCAATATCACTCAACATTAAAGTAATAAAAATCAAAACTACAGTGAGATACCACTTCACACCCATTAGAATGGCTATCAAAGAGGAAAAAAATGAAAATAACAAGTGTTGGTAAGCATGTGGAAAAACAAGAGTCTTAGTGCACTGTTTTTGGGAATGTATAATGGTAGAGCCATGGTGCAAAATAGTAAGGGGTTCCTCAAAATGCTAAACAAAGTTTTACCGTCTGACCCAACAATTCCACTTCTAGGTATTGCACCCAAAGGGATAAAAAACAGGGACTTGAATATATATTTGTATACCAATATTCAGAATAGCATTATTTACAATAGCCAAGATATGGAAACCTAAATGGTCATCAAAGAATGAATGAATAAAGAAAATGTGGTGCATACATTTGTGGTATATGCAGTAGAATATTACTCAGCCTTTAAAAAGAAGGAAGTTCTGACATTTGCTACAAAATGGATAAACCTGAGGACATTATGTTAAGTGAAATAAGCCAGTCACAGAAGGACAAATACTGCACGATTCTACTTATAGCAGATATCTGAAATAGTCAAACTCAGCAGCAGAGAATACAATAGTGGTTTGCTGGGGCTAGGAGGGCAGAGATAATGAGAGTTATTATTCAGTGGATACAGTTGAGATTATGTTCACCCTAGAAAAGAAATAATGACCTCCTAGCAGTTTATTCAGTATCTCTGACACAGGGAATTCCTCACTCACGTTATAAAACTTATGTCTCCAGTTTTTTCCCATAACATTCGACACCTTTCAACATACTATGTAGTTTATTATATCATTTACTTATTTATTAAATTCAATTTATTGTCTACCTCCTCCATAGTACGTACACTCCACCAAGAAAGAGAGTTTTGCCTCTCTTCGTCATCAATATAGCTCCCAAACTGCTAGCAATGTGCCCAGCATATAGTAGCCCCTTAAAAAGTTAATTTGTTGGCCCTGGCTAGTGTGGCCCAATGGATTGAGTGCCAGCCTGCAAACTGAAGGGTCACTGGTTCGATTCCCAGGCAGGGGACATGCCTGGGTTGTAGGCCAGATCCCCAGTTGGAGTTATGTGAGAGGTAAGTGATCCATGTATCTCTCACACAATCAAGATTTCTCTTCCTCTCTCTCTTCTTCCCTTCCTCTCTCTAAAAAGAAATAATTTTTTAAAAAATAATTTATTGAATTAATGTATAAAATATTTTAGACTACTTCTATAGTGAAAATATAAAGTAATAAGTATAGATAGGCTATTTATACAATACCTTTTTGAGGGTTTTCAGAACCCAAAGAAACATATTTACTAAGGCTAGAATCAGAAAGAGTTTAGATGTTCATTCCATTACAAGGGAAAAAAGTACTTTTGTTATTGCTGTTGCTGTCTTTTTGTGTGTATTTGCAATATTATGTCTTCAATAAAGATAAAGGTAAGTTGAGAAAAAGACACAATGTTCTTTTCAACAGTTTTCAGAACAGTTCATGGTTTTGAAGAGAGATAAGTGAAAACAGCTGAGGCCTTCTTCCCAATAGGATTAAAAGGATGAATTGTATAATGTCCGTAAAGCACCTGGGTCTCCACGCGAAAGCTGGCAGACGCACGGCAGGGAGGCAGGCAGCCTACTTTCCTTTCAACTTCTGTCAGCTTTCCCCAGTTTCTCAAGTGATTTATCCTCCCACACTTTCTATCTAAGTAAGATTCAGAAGAAAATATTGTTTGAGGTTTGAATTCAGCATCAGGCAAAGTGAGATTTAGAACCAGGAGCTATAACTTAAAACCTATATAATCCTATTAACCAATGCCACCCCAATAAATTTTTTAATGATTTTTATTTACCTATTTTTAGAGAGAGGGGAGAGAGGAAGAAAGAAGGGGAGAGAAACATCAATGTGAGAGAGAAACATCGACCAGTTGCCTCTCGTGCATGCCCCAGCTGGAGACCAAACCTACAACGCAGGCAGGTGTCCTGACCAGCAACCTTTGAACTGGCAACCCTTGCAACCCTTCGCTTTGCTGGACAATGCCCAACTAACTGAGCCACACTGGTTATGGTTATCCCCCCACCCCATAATTTTTTTTAAAAAGCCTAGAACTATCTTATCTCCTTTGAACTCCATCACTGATTTTAAAAAAAAATTTAACCAAAATGCTTCATTTCCTTTTTTACCTTCTACCACTATTGCTGCTGAAAAGATATGGAAGATCCATGAGCAGGAGGAGGCAGTTCTGGGGCCTGAGCGGCTTGTGGTCATTTGCACCAGACTATGACAGCACTATCCCCTCCCCGCAGGTTAGACAAATAGGCTGGGAGAAACAGGGGGACAGAAAAAGAAATCTGAGAAGTGTATCCATACTGTATAGCTCTGTGTCCATGACAAAAAAAAAAGAATTTCTTTGTGGTTGTTGCTGAGTTTATCCGAAATGTTATTACTCTCCCAGATGATATCCATGTCCATACACAGAAGTAAATATACACTCAAACCAAAGGGCCAAGATTATATGCTGTGTGGGTTATGCCCCATCATTGTACCCTACACTCATGCCCTTATGTAATAATTTAGTTAAATTGGCTTTGTACCTGCATTCATGCATTCAAATAAATACATATGAAAAAAGGGAAATCACAAGTAAAGTTTGCGTGTTTTTTCTTTCGTCTTTTGCCCCAGGCTCTATTGACCTATGATATGGTGAAAGTTTAAAATGCACAATGTGATGATTTGCTGCCCATGTGTCGTGAAATGTTCACCACAATGAGGTTAGTTAACACATTCCTCATCTCACAGGATTACCATTTTGGTTTTGTTGTGGTGGGGGAAATGTTTAAGATATATTCTCGGCAACGTTCAAGTATGCAGTACAGTATTGCTAACCATAGTCACGTTGCTGTACACTAGATCTGGAACTTATTCATCGTATACGGAAAGTTTAGCCCCTTTGACCAACATTTCCCACTTCCCCAACCTCTTGATCTACTCTCTGCCTCTTGGAGTTCAATGTTTTAGATTCCACGTAAAAGATCATACAGCATTTGTCTTTCTCTGACTTATTTCACTTAGCATAATGTTGTCAAGGTCTCATGATGTTGTGAGATACAAGATTTTTTTTTCTGTTTACAAATGAATAGTATTATTGTGTGTGTGTGTGTGTGTGTGTGTGTGTGACATTTTCTTTAATTCATCTGATAATGCACACTTAGATTGTTTCCATGTCTTGGCTATTGTAAATAATGCTCTAAGGAACATGGGGATGCAGATATCTTTTCTAGATAGTGATTTTGTTAGGTGGGATAGATAGCAAACAAAGTCAGGGAGGAAAAGGGATACTCGTCCCACCCACTGACTCAGCAGTCCTTGAAATTCTGTCTCTCTACTATGTGGGAAAGAAAGCCTTCGAAACTGCTTTCATCCCAAGGTCCGAAAGGCCCAAAAGGGCCCATACTGCCTAAAGGAAGAAGCCCATTAACACCTTTGGGTATTCACACCGCCTCACCCCACCCCCTGGAAAGCTAGCACCACCTTTAACTGTCAATCAATATGTAACTTCTTCACCCTCCCCCAAACTGCCAACTATGTAAGTCCTCAGAACAAAGGACTCTGGGGCTTGGCGCTCCAGGCTCTGTGGCACACAGCCTCAGGCCACCTGGCCTCTGGCCAGGTGCACACACTTGCCACCCCAGCCCTCACCACCCCTGAGCTTACCACCCCCACCTTTGGCCACCCCTACCTTCGCAGCCTTTACCCTGCTTCACCCTGAACCTATGCCTTTCAGCCCCCAACCCTCACCTTAACTAGGCTCATTCTCTTTCATGAGAATGGATCACCAATAAACCCTGCTTGCACGCTAATAGACTGGCAGATCTCAGATTCTTTATTGCATTGGCAAGAAGAACCGAGTTTCTGGGAGTTTCTCCCATAACAATTTCATTTCCTTTGGATGTATACCCAGAAGTCGGATTGCTGGATCGTGTGGTAGTTTTGTTTTTATTTTTTGGGGGGTGAGGGGAGCTCCACACTGTTTTTCATTGTGGGCTGTACCAATTTACATTCCCACCCACAGAGCACAAGAATTTCCTTCCTCCATTTCCTTGCCAGCATTTGATATCTCTTGTCTTTTTGATGACAGCCATTCTAACAGTAATGAGGCAATATCTCATTGTAGTTTTGATTTGCATTTCCCTTATGGTTAATGATGTTAAGTATATTTTCATGTGCCTGCTGGCCATTTGTATGTTTTCTTTAGCAAAATGTCTACTCAGGTGCTTTGCCCATTTTTAATTGGCCATAGCACCTGGTCATCTATACCAGGCTTTTTTTAATTTTAAGTTTTTAATCCAGTGGTTGGGCATTTTTAATTGGACTGTTGGTTTTATTGCTATTAAGTCACATGAGTTCTTTATACATTTTGGCATTTACTCCTTATCCGATATATGGTTTGCAAATATTTGCTCTTGTTCCATAGGTTACCTTTTTATTTTGTTATTTATTTTGCTTTGCAGAAGCTTTCTAGTTTGATGCAGGCCCACTTGTTGATTTTTGCTTTTGTTGCCTTTGTTTTTGATGTCAAAAGGCTGTTGGCAAGCACTCTTGTGGCTGTAGGGTCTCCCCACAGGCTCATGAACAGCAGAGGAGGCCGGCCAGCAACGGGAGTCGGGCTGGAGGTGGGAAGGTGCACTGCTGGAGGTGGGCGGGGGCACAGCTGGAAGAGCTGGCTGTAGGTGAGCTCATTGGTACATGCCAGTGACGAGGGTCAAGGCCAGATCCAGGCTCAAAAGCAGCTGTCAGACCCTGGCTATTGGCATACGTTCTTGCTGTTGCTGGATCTTGCCACAAGCACATTTACAGCAGTGGAAGCCAGTGACAGAAGTCAGGCCTGCCAGTGCTTCCACAGCACTGGGGGCCAGCTTCAGGGTTTAGGCCGGAAGTCTGCACCCACGCGGCTGCAGAGGCCTGTGTTGGCTGCTGGTGCAGATCCCTGGCTCTGTTTGGAGGAAGGAGATTTGCTGAAGAGGTGAGAAGCACTCAGGTGGCTGGCATCTGCAAACATGAAAACCTGTGGGGTGAGAAGCAGTGAAATCTGCATGGGGTTCATGGAGGTTGCACCGGCCTTTGGTTTCCTCAGTGGTGAAAACTGCTGGGGTCCTCTGCAGAGCCGGTCACCAGGAACCACGGTCACTCCCACTGTGTGGCTGATACTGGAAGTCCCTTCCCTCCTCCCTTGTCCCTGGCCATCTCTTTACATCTCAGATTTGCCCATCTCTGGGTGGGATAAAACCGAAGTGGGTCTTTTGAGCAGTTCCCAAAAGGCAGGAGACACTGGTCACTCACCCCACCATCACTTTCTCATTGAGGGAAACTCTTTCTAGCTGGGCATTCCTTTTTGGCACTGAGCAGTACCAGCCATAGGAATGGAATGATGGGAGGCAAAATGAAGCTGGTCTTGCTCACCTTTTTGTATAGTTATTCTCAGGTTTGTTTTTTCACTGTTGGCTAAAGAGTCTTCAGTGGGCTCCTGAGCTCTCCCAGAGCTGTTTTTGCTCATGGACAGCTGTCTAATTACTGATCTTTGTGGGGAACAGGGGCTGGGGCCCCTTATACCACCATCTTGGTGATGCCAATGATGAGAACATGGCCCTTTGGCCTCTTGATGTATTGAGCTAAATAGGTGAGTTCAAAGTCTGAAAGTCTGCTTTCTTCATCTTTTCTATGTCGTGTTTGGTAGACCGAGGCCCAAGTATTACAGCTAAAATGTTATTATTCTAAAACCCTAAAAGAGATACACTTAAAAATTCAAGGATATCAAAAGAAAAAGATTACAATATTACTGACTGGGTTTTACTACTCAGCATTTACTACTCAGCATAGTACACATTTCATATGTACTACTCTATGAGTTTGGAGACAAACTTAAGTATACAGCATAGATTGTGGAGATAGTTTCTCCACAATCTATGCTGTATACTTAAAAATTCCCTAAGAAGGTAGTTCTCATGTTGAGTCTTCTTATCACAAAATAATAACAATAAAAAGGTGTTAGAAAAACTTTTGGAGGTAATGGATTATTTTATTGCACAGGAGGGGATTTGTTTTAAGAAATCATTTCATATGAGTCTTTAAATGGAAACTGAGAAGTCCCACACTCCAGGAGACCCAGGGAAGCAGGGATGCAGTTCAGTTTGAAGACCTAGGAACCAGTGAGGCTGATGGTGTAAATCCCAGTCCAGGTGCCAAGACCAATGTTCTAGCTCATGCAGTCAGGCAGAGAAGGAATGGACTCTCCCTTCCTCTGCCTTTTGTTCTATTCAAGCCTTTAGCCGGTTGGATGATGCCCACCCACATTTCTGAGAACAACCGTCTTTGCTGAGTTCACCAACTCAAATGCTAATCTCATTGGAAAACATCCTCACAGACACACACAAATAATGTTTAGCCAAATGTTTGGGCACCCTGTGACTCAGTCAAACTGACACAAAAAAAGCAACCATCACCAGATTCTATTTTCTAAAAGATTATGTGTAGTGTCCATTTTAAGAATGAGATAAATAAAAACTCTTGGCACAGAGCCTGACACATATTAGGTAATTTGTGTATGTTTTCATTCATTTATTAATATATGACATTAGAAACTCAACATAAATGCAATTTCTTCCAATGCCTTCTCATGTTAATCAGAAGATAGTCCCCTAAAACATGCTAAAATTCATTTTATTCGTATCCACTTTGTGCACCTCTGAAGCAATTGTAGACACATCAAATAGTGTGCATGCATCAAAGGTCATTCATTTATAGACAGAGTTGGTTACCACTTACCAAGTGGAAGGTGGGAGGAGTGTGAGGCCACTCCCACGACTAAAATAGCACACTCACTGTTCCATATTTTGCTCATTTATTTTTTCAGTTGAAAGTTTTTCCTGCCTTTAAGTATACAAGCAGCCTTCCTTGCAGAGGGTGGTTTCATCGGCCGATTAGCACAGCCTAGCATACAGTAGGAGTTCATGAAAATGTGTGGGCATCTTAAGTGGGAGTAATTGATGACCATTTTGATGAAGGGACACATGGTGTATACCCAAAGAAGGTTGCAATTTGGGGAAGGAAAGGTGTACCAATGTAAGAATAAATGCCTCCAAAAGTATATTTCCCCAGTTTCACCATTTTGTCAAAAAATCAGTCCTAGAACAATATCATGCCCATGTTCCTGCTAGCTCTCTGTGGCCTAACGTGTATTCTAGAATAAAGTATACAATACTGTTTGCAAATGAAGCATCGTGCCCTGGGAGACACCACTGGTTTCTGAGACGAAATAGGTGTTTTTTCTCCCATTTCCTTCCACCCATCGCACTATAATGAAAGGGATCTTTTTAAAATTCGGATAGGATCATTTCATGCCTTGCTCACAGAGTAAAGTCCACAAGTCCCTAAGTGAGCCTGCAAGGCTCTGTGACCTAGTTTCTCCTGAACTCGCCAGCTGCATCTCACATAAACCCCTCACTGCTATGCAGCAGCCACTCACTCTCTCAGTTCCTCAAGACATCCTGTTTCACAGGTCCTTGCACTTGCAACTCTTTCTCCCTGGAATAGTCCCTGCCACCCATGACTCTGACATACTTAGTCTTTAAGCCTCAGTTATAATGTTAATTCCCTCAGGGAAGCCTTTTCTGACCACACCAAACTAGGTCAAAACCCTATTATATAGTATAACAATATCCTGTGCTTCTTTTGTTCCTTTTTCCCATATCAAATGAAAAAATCAATTAACTGTGTAATGGTTTAATATCTGTCAATGCCCCAGGTTCTAATCTCCAGAAGGAACAATGCCTATCTTATTTATCACTATGTGCTGGAACCTTGTATTATGTTCAGTACATAGCAGATTGTCCGTAAATATTTGCTGACATGATGAGTAAGATTGAATCTCTATGGAAATGTTTCTCAAATAATATTTCTAGTAGATATAGAGGTCACTAAAACTTGGCACTTGGATTCATAGTTATCTGTCTTCTGATAATAAAGTAAATGTCCTCTAAGAGATAGAAGTAGATAGTGGTTTTCATTATGGGAGAATAGAAAACAGCTTGACTTGATTGAGGCAGATGGTCCACGAACAATGCCTCAGAAATAAAATAGAGCTTCTGACCTTTGGTGATCAAGAAATATTTCAAAAGTTATATATGGCACTCAGTTCAGCTCTACATCAAGATGGAATTGTTTCCAATAATTAATGCAAATCATCACATCTCTCTTTTATTCTAGTGTCTTGGTCCTCCACGCTATCTTGGGAAGTAGACTAACATATTCTAGTTCAGCATTTCCCAGTCACATCTCCTTTCCCCTCTATTTCTTCTTTCTCTGTTTAGCTACTTGTGTTTTTCATGACAAATGCCTAACTTGGACATGACTGAATGTTGAGAAAAGGTTTTTCTGGTCAAGGCTGATTTCCACCTCACTACCCACAACCAAAAAAATGTGACTGCCTTTATTATGCAAATAATAAGTTATTGTTTTGTAATTATCCAAGGTGCAAAAATTAACTTTGTAGAAAAAAAAAAGTTGAGTACTTAAGAAAATACTCAACAATCCTCAGGTCAGATCAGAAAAATAAATTTTACACTTTATAGCATGCTATTATTGATAAAGTCCTTTGTCATTCCATCTGTCTTAATTCTGGCTTTAATCATAGCAATTTTTACTGATGTGAAAACGGAGGCAGAGAATTTCTGGATCAAGGTCATAGAGCTAATAAATAAATTATTGAAACTCAAACTGTATTTTTCTGTTCTAATATATCTTTGTAATTACAAGATCCAGATTGTGTGTTAAGGGGACAAGCCAAAAGCCCAAAGGATGATTTGCAAGAACTTCTGAACTGATGGAGCTCAAGTCTAATGCTACTTGGAAGTCCTCATCCTATCAAGGGCTTTCTTCAGAGCCTCCTTCACTTCCTTGCTTCTCAGGCTATAAGATCCCTTCAGAATGACCCAAATTATAAACAGGTAACATATAAGAACCATTGCAATGCTGGTTGATATGACCCAGAAAGCAAAGAGGTAGATCACTCATCCCATAGCCTGGTCTCACTACAGGCAAGCTTCAGCAGGGGTGGAAGCTCACAAAAGAAATCCACATGTTTGGACTCCCAGAAGGAGATTGAGAAGGTATACCCAGTATGGATCATGGAATTGAGCATACCACCAGCACATGCCCCAGCCACCAGCCCCAGGCACGTCTGTGGTGTCATGGCAGTGCCATAAAGGAGGGGGTTATACACAACCAGGTGTATACCATGTACACATACATGGTTTAGGTTATAACCTATAATGGTCTAACCTATTCCATTATAACCTATAATGGTCATAGGCTATTACAGTCTAAAGGAATCATTCAGGCCTAGCACAGAGTAGAGAAAAAAGAACTGGATAGCTCAGCATTCTTAGGTGATGACCATTGTATCAGTATCCAAGGTCTCAAGCAACTGAGGGACAATAACAGAGGAGTAGAAAATGCCCAGGAAGGAAAGGGGTCTGAGGAAGAAGTACATTGGAGTCTGGAGGGCGGCAAGGCTCACTCTGAATCAGCACTATCACGCCCAGGCTGCCTGCCACGGTGATGAGATAAAGAACCAAGCACACAAAGAAGAGGTCTGTCTGCAGGTGGAACCCCATCAGAATGGATTCTGTCACCACAGTGCCATTCTCTGCGATGAATCCTCACTTGTGCACCGACATTTAAAAAATGAAGTCTCATTAAAGATAAATTATGATGAACATGGCTGGATTTGATCATTTTTAGTAATGATAACAATCTCCTAGATTTATAAAGTACTTGACATTCTTTACAGACTTTATTTCATTTGACTTTTCAGAAATCCTTGGATGTATAAATTGTTAATCACATTTTCAAGAATATGAGGGTCAAAGAGGCAAAGTGACTAGTTCACTATTTCATAGTTAGTCAAGGGGCAAAGCCAGAGCTGGTACTCAGTTCCTTAGACACTTCCAAACTTTCCAATTAAAAACTTCCTCAGCCTCACTGCAGAGTCAGAAAATTCTACTTTGTTGGTGAAACCCTAGTGGTAGAGTATTAAGGACATGGGCTTTGAAATCAGACCTAATTCCAAATTCCTGGAGACCTTGGGCAAGTACATTCATCTTTCTGTGAACCTCAGTCTCCCTGTTGGTTTAATGTGCATTTCAACACCAAAGTCACAATATTATTGTGAAAGACAAAAGCACATTCTATGCCTAGTACATGGTCTGACTCACACACTGAGAGTTATGCAACAATGTGAGGAATACATTCCTGGGTTCATGTGCATTCTGGAATCTTATCTCCTAGTCCACAGCCCCCCAGAGCCCCAATATCAACCCTATCTTCCTTTACAGTTCTTTTGATGTGCATATAAACACAATGGAATTGGGTGCAAGAAGTGAGCTATGAAGTGCAAAGAACCTCTACAACCTGTAATGGGCCAAGCCACTTCTTCCCCTCTGTTTCTCCCAGGCAACATGGCCTGGTTTCTAAGTTCTCCTCTTATTCCAAAGGACCTGCCTAATTTTTTTAAATGCCAGATCGATATCAATCAGTGAGATACAGGTGTGGAGCCATTCCAGAGTTAGCCTGCACAGCTCATTAAGGGGCAAAGCCAACATGCTGAGTTTGGAGTTCTTGCCAGGTGTTTGGACAATCTTGCTTCTGTACCTTTGGCTGGTGATAATTTGGGGTAAAGGAAATACTGAATACTTCAAAGGTGATTCTTCTTGTAATTCCCCCAACCTTGAAATAAAAACTGAATTTGAGAAAGATCTCATGGGGTTTCAGATAAATAAGAAAATGAAACTTTGCTCAATGTTTGGAAAAAGCTGAACTACTGGTGACATAAAGGTCAGCATCTGGTGCTTCCCCCAACTGAATTCCTGATAACGTAAGTATTTGGGAGTTTTTTTCTTTCCTTGGGGGCCATACTAATTCTGACCTTTGACCAAAACAATGACTTTCTGTGCTCTGAAAGGAATTCACACAAATTATCCTGACCAAAGAGGGAAACAAGAGAGAGAGACTATATTCATTTATTTATCCAGTAAGAGTCTGCTGAGAACTTACCGTGTGCCAAACATGCCTCTACTTGCTTAGAAAAAAGTAGACAGAGATCTTTGCCCTTGTAGAGCTGTCATGCTAGCAGAGAGCTAAGTATATACAACATATTTTAAGTATATTTTCTACCATGATAGAAGATGATAAATTGTATGAAAAAAAAACTTAAAAAGAAGAATAGCAGGGTATAAAGATTTGGGAGAACCAGTTAAGGAGAGGAGTATTCAATAGGTCTGTCAGGGAAGGTTCACTGAAAAGATGACATTTTAGCAGAAATGCAGGGGATCAGGCAACTATTCATGCTTATTTGCACCCATCATTATCCAAGAGCAATAGAAATTAAAGATGCAAATCACCTGCAGTGAACTACCCCGATTTCATTACAAAATATGCGTAGTTTTTCAGGTCCTTGTGAGACATTTTCAAAGCAATGTTGTTCAGACAGGTCAGCCTCCTAACACAGAGAGAGGCCCGTAAGATATCAGAGGCTCACTGACCAGCCTATGATCACTTAATGGAAAGGTAAGGCTGGAATCCCAACAATAGAGCATAATGGCTAAGAAAATGGGCTTTGCACACAGATAACTTGTTATTCCAAGCTCAAACTCAGTCATTTCTATTTGTGTAACCTTGGGCAAGGCACTTGACCCCCTGAGTCTCAGTGTCAATATCTACTGCAATAATAACAATAGTGCACTGCTGTGTCGTGAGAGGTAAAAGAGATAAATTCATGAAAACACACACACTGTACAGAGTACACAGTAAACAACCCATGTAATTCTTACCCAAGTGTTTTTTCAACTGCTAGGTGTTTCCATCATTCAGAAAATTAATTTATCCCCATTGTATTGCTAAGTAAAATGAGGTTCAAAGTGGTTAAATCAACTTTCCCAAGACCACACAATTAATAAATGGCAATAGGACTTCAGGCTCCAAATTTGTGATGTTTTCTGCTAAATTATACCTTGGCTCATCACTTTGGCCCAGGAAGTAGGGTGCTGTAGTCCACCTTCATGCAGCCCCATCTGAGAAGGTGCAGGTCAGGAGACCCATTTCCTTCCACTACTCTCCTAAGATCTTCTCCAGGGGGAGGGCAGCTATTTTCCTTTGGAGGAGTGTCATGGCGGGGGAGGGACAGGCAGTTGACTTTGATGAGCCAGAGAGAACAGATATAGTAGGAAGGCTGGACACAGCTTCCGGAGTCCTGAATTCAAGTCCAGTTTCTGCCACTGTTGTACTGTGTCAACTTAAGCTACTATCTTCTTGTCTTTGGATATGCATCCACCCAGCAGAGAAGGCTGCACTACAAGACCTCAAGTGCTGTGTCTTGTCCTATAACCTGATGGTCTCTTTTCTCCAATAAGAGAGGGAAAGCACATATTAATAATAACAAAGAAGAAGAACACAGACAACACTCACTCTGTGTCAGATACTGTTCTGGGTGTTTCACAAAAATTGCCTCATTTACTTCTCACAACACCCCAAAACTGGGTATTGTTCTTATCTTTAATTATAGACTGGAAAACAGGGGATTGCACAGATTAAGGCATTTGCTTTAAGTAAACCACTGAGCTGGGATTTGAAAATCAGTCTGTCAGACTCCAGCTTCTACAAGTACGGTAAAAACAAGTTACCATGTAGTAAGCACCTTTTTAGGCCCAGAATTTATATACATTATTTGTTATACTTGAGCAAGAAGGAGAGTAACGTAAGTTAAATAATGATTTTGGAAAATGACCCCCATTCAGAGTTGTAAACTCTATACTCATACTCCTTTTTGTAGGATCTCCTTTTTCCATGTCTTGTCTGCAGGGATGGGTGGGTGGAAGAGATGCTCGGGCTACCATCAAATTAAACTCTAATGAGGAGTGTGCAGCGACCAAGGAACCATCCCCTCTCGCACACGTCTAAGGAACCAGACAAAAGTCACGCAAGCCAACCTCGCTCCTGGCCTCTCGTTATCATCTGCCGACCTGTACTTTTCCTTTGCCCAAATCTCATCCCTCATTTTTAATTTATTTTATCTGGCTACAGATCATGCATTTTTATAAGCCCCTTTACATTCTCTTTTGGAAAGTGGTATTGATGAATAAATAAATATAAAATAAAATGGCTTGTTGGCCAGATGCCAGGGTAATCGGAAGGACTGGCCCTACCAACTGCAGACTGATAATAGTGCTGCAGCAGGACTTGGCCAAATGGGTTCTGAAAAGGCAGTGCATGCACGGTGGTTCAGCCTGAACCAGACTGGTCTGTGGATGGTGGAGAAAGTCAGGGGCTCTAGAGAGAAAATGGAAAGCTCAGGGAGGTATCCAGATCTGTGCCCCTGAAGCCAGCTCTGATGTTTTCATAAATTCCAATCACAAGACAGTGACTCGGGCCTCCCTATTGAGACAGTGAGCAGCAGACTCTCTTCACTCATAATACACCTCCATGTGATTCTTCTCAGCATCAGTATGTCCATTCTGCAATGGGCAGAGGAAAATGTTAAAGAAAACCAAGGTTTCCCAGTGTCAGCTGACCTTCCAAGGAGCTGGAAAGTTTGGTCCTCTACAAGAACAGTCCCACTTTGCCGTGTGATGCATTGTTTAAATTCCTGAACTGGCCCAAAATGATTGATAATTCTAGAAAGAACAACAAATCAGTTCCCTAATGATTAAGATTAGGAAAAACAAACAACAGCTCTACAAAATCTCCAAGCAGAAGACCCACGGATCAGTACAGCCTCAGAGGAAAGGATTTGGCCCCAGGCCATTTAGATAAACTAAACCGCTGGGGAATATGAACAGAACACTGAAGCAGCAGTTTCCTGTTTTTGAAGCCCACAAAATAGTTGAAATTGCTGACTTTTGAGGATGCACAGGAAGAAAGTGAATCCTTAATGCCATCACGAACCCACCATGCTCCTTGGCATTGAGCAACATCGGCGTTTCTCATTCTCAGAGATCTGTTATCTAACTGTTGATCAGGCACAGAAATATTCCACTTCCAGACAGGCTTCCCCTGGTGGGCTTCTGTAACTCTAGTTATGTCTACTGAGAACCCTCAGCCTCATTTTTATATAAGCCAATGGTAAAAACACCTAGGACATGTAATTCTCCCACATTCCAAAGCTAAACGGGAAAGACCACAAGATCATCTGCTCTTTGAAATTACTAATACTCCCCAAATCTCCACTAACCCTCAGAAAACTAACAGGGGTTTCAGAAGAGAGAAAGTCCAGCAGGCTTTGGTATTTAATAAGCTCTCCCTCTCATCTCAAAGCAGAGAAAGCACTGAGCTAGGAGTCAAGAGGCTTCTATGGAACAAACAAAATGTATGCAAAGATGATTCTAAAAGTAAAACATTTGTACTTGGAAAAAAGTGTTACAGTAATACACGCTGTGGAAAATATATAGCCATGGATCTTAAGAGTATTTATATAGCTCAGCAAACTAATCTACTTAGGTTCTCCAAGTCAGGTTTAAAGTTATTTTTAAATAGTGAGGAATAGTTTGTATAATGTGCCTAAAGTTAAGTAACTATTGCTCTCGGCTAGAAGTATGGAACAAAGATTCATAAAGGATCTATCTGCCTTTATAATCTGTGCCAGGCAGTAAGCTGGACACTAGTGATGAGCATATTGAACTAAATGGGCATAGATGATAGTGATTAGACTTCTGCCACTATATTAGAACTGCCTCATCTATTTGTGATGACTTAAAGAGGAAATGGGAATAAAGAAATGAGTTACAAGATGCTTTGATGGTCACTCAAAGTGTCAGGATGGACTTGGGTCCTCAAAATGTTTAAAAAGTAAAAAACATAGCTCCCTCCACCCACACTCTCTCTGCATTCAGGTAAAGAAGTAGCTCAATCTGGAAATGTAAATAGGGTCCCTGTTTAATTTTCCTTTTCCTTGGAAGCTTGTTTGGAAAAAAATTTTTAGTTGGTAATTTCTTATTTGAATTAAAACTCATAAATGTATAGAAGCAAGTCTCTGAAAATAGCAGAAAGGCAAACCAGCATGGTGTCACAGAACCAGAATGCTTTGAAGGTCTATCACAGGGGGGTCAAACCCCAGCTAGTTGCTTAAATTCTCTGAACTTCAGCTCTTTTATCTATAAGATGGGCATGAATGCTACCTAACTCTTCTGGATATCTACCAAAAAATTTTGAAAGCATTCGCAAAGATATACATACACCCTTATGTTCAGCACAGCATTCTTTAGTGGCCAAAACATGGAAACAACCGACGCGTCCTTTGTTAGAAGATTGGACAAATAAGATATAGTGCAAGAAAAGATGAAATACTGCCATTTGCAACAACATGGATAGATCTTAAGAATATTATGCTAAGCAAAATAAGTCAGACAGAAAAAGTTAAGAACCATATGATTTCATTCATATGTGGTATATAACACTGAAAGTAACAAATGAACAGATAAGAAAAACAAACAAAAATTCATAGACACAGACAACAGAGTGGAGGTTACCAGAGGGAGGGGGTGGGGTTAGTATAGGCTAAAAGGGATCAAATATATGGTGATGGATGAAGATTTGACTTTGGGTGATGAACAAACAATATAATATACAGATGATGTATTATAGAACTGTAACCTGAAAACCACATAATTATATCAACCAATCTCACCCAATAAAGTCAATAAAAATGTTTAAAAAGAGGGTGCCTGTGCCTTTAGTAGACTCTAGTCTCTCTCTGGTAGACAGATTCCCCACTGGTTTTCACAGCCAGATGTTATGTGGGCTCCTCTCTCTAGCTCTGGTGCTCTGGGCTGGGGAGCCCAGCAGGTGGTTGAGACCTCACTGTCCTCTGGGAGAACCTTTGCAGCTGAGATATCCCTCTAGAATCTCAGCGACTGCACATGCGAGTGACTCCAGCTCTTTTCATGTCTCTGCCCTTCCTACCAGTCTCAATGTGGCTTTTCCTGTAAATCCTTGGTTACAAGACTTCTGTTCAGCTAGGCTTTGGTAGGTTATTCAGGCTGATTGTTCTTTTTCTATATTTTAGTTGTAATTCCAGTTTTGTCTTGGGGGCGGGGAGGGCAGTGAGTGCAGCTTCCACCTACTCTGCTGCCATCTTGAATCCTAAATTTAAGAGATGGTAAAAAATAAATTAATTAAATTAAATTAAAAATAAAAATAAAATAATTCAGGTTGTCAAGTCCATTTTGAGCCTGAACTGTGGTTCATTTTTCTCTCTGATCCACTATGGCCACACTTACCTTTTGGCAGAACCAAGGAGTCCTTCCCTAATCCAGAAGACTGGGCTGGTTGAGAGCAGAATGTGGTATCTAAATGGGGCTTTGGGGCCATATGAACAAACATCTTTGTCACCTGTAGCTTGAGAGCCCCAGCATCCACAGAGATACCTCTTAATAGCTGCCTGGATCTCTGCCCTATCCTCGGTGCTCCAGGAAGGCAATTAGAAGACTGGGGTGAGGGGATTTGCCATTGATTCAGGGTGGGTGGTCTGTAATCAGACCTTGAGTTTCTTCTAATCAGGCTTCTCTGATTCCAAGAGAAAAGAAGCCTTCAGAAAAGGACCCCTGCAAAGTTATCTTTCTCAATTTCTTCCTCACTCAAGCTTTGTCCTATCTGGCAGCCTCCCCATAAATTAATCCCACTTTGGAGATGGATTGGGGGATATCTCTGCATTCTGCTCCCTGAAGAGTTATCAACTCGAGGTGATGCTTTCTGATCAATCTCATTGATGGGGCACAAATGAAATAAGTGATTGTGTGAAGTTCCAGCAGCCTGCTTACTCATTTACTCAACTAATATTAATAATCTACATATAAAGTACTTAAAGCAGTGCCTAGTATACTGTGTTAGTTTTATCTATGTTTAACCCATTAATTCCTCACAACAATCCTGTAAGGTAGATACTACTACTGTTCTGCCCTACCAGTGAGGAAACTGAGACTCAGAGAAGAGAAATAGCCACCCGTAGTCATGCAGGTAGTAAGAGGAAGGGCTGAGATTGGAACCAGACGAAGCTGGCTCCAGACACCTTGCTCTTAACCACTATCCTGTACTTCCTGGTGTCAGTTAGCTGATTGTAAATACAACTCACTTAGTATAAAATATTTGGACAATATCAAAAGAGTAAAGGAAGACATTTAAACCACTATAATCACACCATGCTAATAAGCGCTATTAGTAATTGGTGGGAAAGGCATTAAAACATCGTTATTTCCACAAGTTCCCCAGGGGATGTTCAGTGAAACACTGTCATTACTGGTACATTCTCTCTACTTCTCTGCCTTGTCCCAATTGCTGTTCTCCCCTCCTAACCACTCCAGGGGACATTTGCAATACAGTACACACACTCTTGTAACTACAGAGTTATTTCAATGAGTATTTAATTAACAGGAAATGATAATAAATATGTCAAAGGTACATTGGGAGATAGAATTGTCTGTTCTGCCAAAAGTCCTAATCTGTGGCTGCCTCCCTTATTTGTAATATATGCCTGCATCATTTGACATCTGCAATTGCAAAAACCACCCTAGTGTGGCTGAATGCATGTTAATTATCAAAGGGTTTTATGCCAGCCATTTTACTTTGGAGTGACTGGGCCACATGGCCTCCTTGAGACCCTGATTGCTGAAAAACTTCTGGATTGATGAGTGGATGAATGCATATAGGGCAAAGGGTTGATTCTCCTGAAAGGGATGATTGTCTCTGAAAGCAGAACACAAGTTAATAGAAGGAAACAAGACAGGTTGTCCAGAAACCCACAGTCTAGCAGGGGAGATGGAACTAACCACCAAGGAACAGCCATGAGCAATGTAAGGCAAGTGGAATTAACTGCCAAATTGTGTGGCTATAACAAAGGGTATGTGGGTTTCAGAGACCAGGGAAGTAATGCAAGCTGAAATAGCCAGAAAAAGCTGCTCATAGAAACTCCAGCCATAGATCTTTACAGAAGGTTAACCAACAAGCTAGTCTGCGTACAGATTCAAATGAACCATGTTTATCCTCATTCCCTCCTGAACCAATAATCACCCTTTCTTATGAAATTCTCAGCAGACTACACAGGTAGGTTTCAGCCCTTGAAATGAGACCTGACATCAGGTCTAAGGACGGATGCAGTTGAAAGAGAACTTCACATGGGTCCTCAGAACTGAGCTCCAGTCCTGGGATTAGCACTAACTAGCTGGGACAGCAGGCCACTGAGGGCCACTGGCAAAGAGGAACCAAGTGCACTCCCTACAGAAACTGCAAATGAGCTTTCAGACCAATGAAGCTTAGGCGTTGCCAAGAGATCCCACAAGATTTGTGTGTTTTTTTTAATAATTTTTATTTTTCAGTTATAATTGACACACAATATTATATTGATTTCAGGTGTACAGCGTAGCGATTAGATATCTATGTAACGTACGAAGTAATCACCCTGGTAAGTGTAATAGCTATCTGACACCACGCACAGTTGCTACAATATTATTGACTATGTTCCCCATGCTGTACTTTACATCTCAGTGGCTGTTTTTATGACTGGCAATTTGCACATCTTAACCCCTTTCCTTTTTTCACCCATTCCTCCAAACCCCTTCACTCTCATCTGGCAACCATCAAAATGTTCTCTGGATCTGTGAGTTTGTTTCTGCTTTGTTTGTTCATTTCTTTCCATGAGATTTGTTTTTAATCCTCTCAGATGTGTGGAGAAGATGAGATAATGAGCTCCCGCTGAAGTGTGTTCTTCCAGACGCGGCTGGCTTTTCCCGGGAGCCCTGGAGGCTGTCCCAGGTGCTGCTTCATGATTCAGGAACCACACTTGTACTCACTGTATCCCTCCCACAAGACCATGCCCAGAAGCACTTTAAATATCTCTCTGGTTTTCTTGGTAAGAAGGAACCTAAAATCTGTCAGCCATATTAATCTTTTTGAGCACTATTAGCTCAAATGACCTTAGATTACTTTGATTCCAAACCTAAGATAAACCCAACTGGATAATTTCATCAGGTAATTAAGATATAATTGTGATTTTAATAACATTGAGGGGATACTGGCTCTGAAGTAAGATTCACACAAACTAGGGAAGGTAAAACTGGGCAGAGAATCTGGCTATTGTCATTGTAACTAGTCATCTAATGGGACTGTGTACAGACTGGAATTTCAGCTCTTGTATAAAATACACAAGTAAGACTAGGCAATTTTTTTAAGCCTGCAGATGTAATCTCTTTGACCTTATGTGTTTCCAGGTAAACTTTAGGAAATATAAACAGTGTCATGGGTCAAGGGTGGGGTATTAGACTGCATTGCTGAGGCAAGGGACTTTTTAGTAAATTATGGTACTTCCCTTAATTATGCTGGAGGTGGGATTGATCATATGTTCTATAGCTTTAGCTTTGGAATAAGACAGACCTGAATTATAATCTGGGCTTTTTCACTGACTAATCATGTCACCCTGGGCAAGTTACTTAACTATTCAGAGTCTTCATTTTCTCCAGGACAAAATATTACTTCTAGCATGGGGTCATTTTTAGAATTATCTGAGAAAAGGTATGTAGAATGCTTATATCCTGATTGGCACAGAGCAGATGCTTAACAAATGATGACCAGTATTAGGAAGGGCATCACACCATCGTGGTTCAGCATCCCCGTTCTGGGGTCAAGGAGACCATGCTTAAGGTCTAAACATCTTCTCTTTCCAGCTATGAAACCTTAGGCAAAATACACAATGTTTCTAAGCCTCAGTTTCTTATAAAATAAAGATAAATATTTCACTCTCCCAATGTTACCATCAAGTTGAAATGAAATCAAGCCTTTACAGTGTTCAGCTTGCCAACTGACTCAGGGCAAGACCTAAGTAATGTTGACAATAGTATGTTGAGACAGCAATCCCGATACGGTGAGGAGAGTTAACTTACTTGAGCTCCTTCATTCTCCCCAGTGGACTCAACCTTTGGAATCAAGAGAAAGAGAGTTTGGGAGAACACTACAAGTTAAAGTAAGCAAAAAGTTTAGGGGCCCCTCATCTCTGAAGGGTTCACCCAGGTAAGAGTGTCTCTCTTTCCTCATGCCCCCCAGAGATCTCATATTTTTCTATGTTACATATTATAACCAAAATATTTTACAAGTGAGGATAGCAACTCATGTGTCCCTGGGCTTTCTTAAAATGTCTACTGGTCATAGACCTTGCTTTTGCTCTTGTAAACTGTTCTGGGTTCAAGAAGCCTGTTGCTGCCCTCTACTCTGTGTCCACCCAAGCTGCTGGCACCACAAACCGCTTCTTAAATAAGATCATAAATAACTGGGTGTCACTTTCTGGTCCTGAAACTTTACCTTATGGAAAATATTCTTGAAATTGTCTTTCTGAAAAATAAACATGATCTACCATATTAGGTAAAAATCCATTTATGTTTTCAAAAATCATTATTATGTTTCTATTTTTTATTGAGAAACTTGAGACTCTAATTTGGTTAAATAATTTTCCCAAGAACTTACCAAAGATGGGATATGGCCCAACTAAGTCTAGCTTAACCTTAAAAGAATAAAGAAGAAAAGATATGAGCTATGCCCCAAAATTCCAAAATCAAGCTTAAACCTCTTCTCCCATGGAAGATGAGTATTTGCCTAATCCTCATCTTAGAAGTGCTATGGTTTTAAAAGTTGAGACTTGGGTCTGCAGAATATGTAATTCCTTTTCTGTAAGAGAACAGCAAGTTATGGCAGAAAAAGCACAGAATTTAGAGTTAGAAAATCCTAGATTTAAGTGTTGACTCTGTTTCTTCCATGTGTGTGGCAAGTTAGGCAACTTCCTTAACCTCTGTAAGCCTCATTTTGGTCAACCGTAAAGTAGTCATGGCTATACCCAACTTGTGGGGCTGCTGGAAGGATTGGAGCTAATACATGAGGTGGGCCTAGCATGCATGTGGCACAAACCCAGTGTGGCTGCATCTGTAGCCCTATGATCTGCCACCTAATCTCTGGTCAGGTGCACTGAACAATCTTGCCCCTAAATCAGAGGGAACCCCAGGACCTTGCCATGGGATGAAAAGAAAATAGACTATGACTATCTCAGAATTAGATATTGAGAAACATGTTAAAATCAGGCAAGTTTTCTCATGATTTAATAGTAAGAAGAATATGATTATCTAAAGAACTACAGGGAGATTTTTACTCCACTCATCATAAAGATGAAGTAAAATCTAGGGAGACAGCAAAAGGAATTCATAGCAAAGAGCAGAGAATATACTATAGAATCACAAACACTCAGAACCAGTGTCTCCCTCTCTCTAGTGACCCCTGATTAGAGCTGCAGGAAGCCCTGAAATCAAGATTAGAGTGGAAAAGTTTAAAGTGGAGGGAAAGGCTCTTAGTTATCTGTTATTGATATTATGAAATATAACTGACAACAGTTTTGTGTAAGTTTAAGGTATTCAATGTGTTGATTTGATATATTTATATATGGCAATATGATTGCCACCATAGTGTAAACTAACATCTCTTTCATGTCCCATAATTATTATATCTTCTTTGTGATAAGAACAATTAAGAACTAGTCTCTTGGCAACTTTGAAGTTTATAATATAGTATTGTTGATTATAATCACTATGTTATTCATTAAATCTCCAGAACTTATATCTTCTAGTTACAAATTTAAAGCCTTAAACAACATATTTTAATGCCATGTGACTAAGCAATTTTTGACCAAATGATGAATGATGATACAATTAGAAAAAATATATCAACAGGTAATATGAGGGAATAGCCAACATGAAGAGTAGATTCATTGTTTTCCAACTTCTGAAAGGTTTTCATGAGAAAGATTAAATTGTCATGAGTGTCTGGAAGGGGTGAAAACTAAGCCAATGTGTGGAAGATAAAGGCAGAGAGAATCCAGGTTCAAAAAGAGAATTAACAAGTAGAGCTATCCACAGATGGAGACCCACACAGCAACTTATGGCCACTTGGAGAGTACATGGTGGAGGACACCCCAGCATCCAGTGGGGATTAGAACAGATGTTGAATAGATTCTTTCCAAATCTCAGAGTCTATATGTGCCTCTTATCTTCACAGAAATGTCTAAATATAAACAAGAATTTGTTTGAATAAGGAACACCAGCTCATGGCTCAACTTCAAAAAATGCAGAAGAACATTGATGCCCCAGGAGAATCAGCCAGATACAGGATTCCTCAAAAACAAGTTCAATAAATTGGTCCAAAAATATAAACCTAACTTTCACTGAGAAAGAAAGAAACTGCCCTTCAATTCTGAGATTTTTTCTTTATTTTATTCTCATCAAGAGTCCTCATTGAATCCATGGCCAAGAATAATCTCACCACAGTGACGGATTTCATTCTCATGGGCTTTATTGACTACCCTGGGTTGGAGAGTCTCCTCTTTCTGGTGTTTCTGAACTTCTATCTAGTCACCCTTCTGGGGAATGTGGGGATGATTATTCTAATCAAACTGGATGTCCAACTCCACACCCCAATGTACTTCTTCCTGAGCCACCTCTCCCTTCTAGATGCCTGCTATACCTCAGTCATCACCCCTCAGATCCTGGCCACACTGGCCACAGACAAGACAGTCATCTCCTACGGCCAATGTGCTACCCAGTTCTTTTTCTTCACCATTTGTGCAGGTACAGAGTGTTTCCTGCTGGGAGTGATGGCCTACGACCGCTATGTCGTGGTTAGCAACCCACTGCTCTACACTGTGGCCATGAATCCCAGAATCTGCTGGAGATTAGTGGTGGGAGCTTATGTCTGTGGGATATCAGGGGCCATCCTGCGTACCACATGTACCTTCAACCTCTCCTTCTGCGACAACAATCAGATTGACTTCTTCTTCTGTGACCTCCCACCCCTGCTGAAGCTTGCCTGTGGTGACACAACAAACACTGAGATTATCATTGTCTTCTTCGGCAACTTTGTGATTTTGGCCAACGCCTTGGTCATCCTGATTTCCTACCTGCTCATTATCAAAGCTGTTTTGAGAATGAAGTCTTCAGGTGGCAGGGCCAAGTCTTTCTCCACGTGTGCCTCCCATCTCACTGCTGTGGCCCTTTTCTTTGGGACCCTCAGCTTCATGTATCTGCGGAGTGGCTCAGGCAAATCTCCAGAAGAAGACAAGGTGGTATCTGTCTTCTACACTGTGGTCATCCCCATGCTGAACCCTCTGATCTATAGTCTGAGAAACAAGGATGTGAAAGCAGCCTTTAAAAGGGTCACTGGTAGATTCCAGGTATTTCAGAACATGTAGATCTGAGTGAAAGGACCTCTCCTTTGGGTCCATTTTCTTCCCAGATCAATATATTTTAAGAGACACGAGCACTATATGCAACCTGTAACTACGTACAGAAGGAAGATAAATAGGTGTCATGAGGCTCACAGAAAAAAACTGCAAATGTGGAAAAATTTGTTTTTTCTTCTCCCTCTCTCCCACCTCACACCCATTCCTAGCACCCAGAAGTCTCATTCTGCACTATGACATTATGACTTGTAGAACCTCAGGGGCCCAAGGTGCCTTCAGTTTATCTCTTTTCACCCCATTACTCTTGGCATCCATGCTTGGGTTTCCCATTCTTTCTCTCTTATTTTTGCTCCCATTAATATTGTCTTTTTCTCTGTGTCTAAGATTATATCTGGGGATCTCTTTAAATAATACTAAGTGTTTTTTTTTTCTTTTAATATGTAAGTGACTGGTTATCTTAGTAAATAAGGAGTGTTGTATAAGACAAAACTGAGTTTCTAAATGGTCAAAGGAAGTGATTGTCTGAGAGACAGGTTTTCAAAACCAGGTCACCCCCTTGGAGTGTCTTTCTTCCTGCTCATGCCAGGAAAAATGGAACTTGTAAATCCTGAACTTGCAAATTGCCTTCCCGTTTGATTACTCATTGGTTTTGTTGTTCCTGCTTTAATGCTACTCTGATATCATCAAGATTAACTAAACCACCTTATATTTGGGGATGTCTGCTCAATGACCAATGGGCTAGTTTCTGGGGGATATGCTGCATTGTTTCTCCTCCTCATCCCCATTGTCTGCCTCATAACAGTTCTCTCCTATCAAGCATCTCATTTCCAGAAACAACAAAGTCAGGTATAAGGAGAAAGTTGAGCCACATATTTCTTCTAGGGCAATATATTTCATGAGAGCGGAAGTTACTATAACTCCTACACCAGAGTGCAAAGCTCTGCAGGTCAGAGTGTGTTTTCATCATTGCTGAACTCATCCTCAGGTCCAGAGTCTAGACCAGATGAGCTCTCAATAAATGCTTTCAAGCATATTTTCATTGCACATGCATGGCCTCATTTGAGCCTCATGAAAACTCTGTAAGACAAAGAAGGAAGATGTGGTGAAATATAAGATTCCCAACTGGCTATTAAGAAAACATTTTTTCATAGTCCCTGTGGACTTTTGCTAGAGTCTGCTTATTCAGAATATACAGCAGTAGACAAGGCATAGCTTTCAGAGTAAGGCTTATATGTGAATCCTGATTCTACCACTAATTCACTGTGAAACCTAGGGTAAATTGTTTAATTTCTCAGATTCTAAATTTCCTCAGGTCTAAAACAAATATAACAGCTCCTAATTCAAGAGCAGATTGTGCCTTGGTTGGTCTGGCTCAGTGGATTGAGTGCTGGCCTGTGAACCAAAGGGTTGCTGGTTCAATTCCCAATCAGGGTACATGCCTGGGTTGTGAGCCAGGTCCCCAGTAGGGGGTAGATAAGAGGCAACTACGCATTGATGTTTCTCTCCCTCTCTTTCCCTTCCCTTCCCCTCTCTCTAAAAATAAATAAATGAAATATTTTTAAAAGAGCATATTATAAAAATTAAACAGAGTGATTAATAAATCTCCTAGCACAAATCAGCTGCTCAATATATATTATTCTCTTCCCTTTCTTTTCTCTCACTTTCTGATATCAATACTGGCCATTGACAAAAAGTGAAATTGATCACAGTGAAATGACAATGAAAGACAATGAACTAAGGATGATGAATAACTCAATCTTTGTCACCCAAGAAATGAAATAAGCTTGGACAAATACCATATGATCTCACCTTTAACAGGAACGTAAACAACAAAACAAACAAACAAGCAAAACATAGCCAAAGACACTGAAATAGAGGACAGGCTGACAGTGACCAGAGAGGAGAGGGGAGGGAATTTCAGGGGAGAATGGGAAGGGTTTACAGGAACAAATATAAAGGACACATGGACAAAAACTAGGGAGGATGGAAATGGGAGGGAGGTGAGGAGGCATGGGTGGGTGGGCTGGGATGGGAGTAAAGGACAGAAAACTGTACTTGAACAATGATTAAAATAAAATTTAAAAAGAAAAAGAAATAAGCTTGGATGTTTAACTGGAGGGAGGGCACATTTATCTATACCCCACACAGTAAAAGTTAACAAAAGGGTATCTTTTTATTGAATACATTGTTATGCACCCAATGAACCCCTTGATCCAACCTTGATTTTGTGACATGTTGATCCTCTGTGCCCCTACATATGGGAGCAACCACTTTGCTGAAATGGCCCACCACCCTGCCTGTACTTGCTTGGCTCAGAAATAAAAATTTTTGTTTAATAAAAATGTTTAGTAGACATTTTTACCTTGGCATTATGAAGTTGAACATGTGAAAGAGATTCAGAAAAGAAGACTAGGTTTACCAAGGTGGAGAAGTCAAGAGAGAGACAAGAATGAAACAATTATTCAAAGACAATATACAACAAAAGACTAAGAAAGAGTGCTTCCAGGTTCCATTCCCTGCTTACTGTGTTGAGGGTGATCACAGTAATTTTCTTGCTTCCTGAAGGTACATTGGGATACTTCAATAAACTCCTATTTTTGCACTAGTACAAGATTGGTCATCAGGTTCAGGAGAATCTATGCTTAATACAACTCTATTGGAGAGAAGTTCAGCATATTGCAGCAGACTTGCCTTTGTTGACACTGATTACATCTACACTCTGAATAAAAATAAAGACTGCATCTCAGTCCCCTCTATACTTCTATGGTTCTCCTATTATAGAAGAAACTTCCCCACCCACAGTGCTTTGCTTAGGTAACCCCTGTTCTAGCACTTGACTTTGCCCTTCAGACTAGAACAAGCCCCTGAACCAGGGTTCATCAATGCGTGAACAGAAAAGAGAGCCATGACATTCCCTAGAGTTTGTCAATGATTATTAAACAAAACCAATAAAGTTATGTCTCTCTTTAGGACTGAAATTTTAAAATATGGGAAAGAACTAAATCAACTAAGAAATGAGACTTACAAATGGTAACCAGATATGGAGAGAATGGCTGAGTCATTTTAATGGCCAAAACCCACAGAGAAAATGAGCAAATGTAAGCTGTTGCAGAGACAGCAATACAACCTGGTCACTAGTGAGGCATTAGATCTTTCCAAGTCTTAAATTATGTTCTAGGCTGCATTTTAGGGCTTTCCATAGGTTCCAAAGAAAACTCTGTCTTCATTTTGGAATATAATGGTCTTAACCATAGACCCACATTCTATTAGACAATCTGAATGGGACTTTGTTACAATGTAGAGGACCTAAAAATTGTTGTCCTAGTTCCTAATAACAAAATAATGATAATAATAATAACAACAACAACAACAGTTAAGACTTACAGAGTGCCCAACATTTGAACTTGTGGGATGTCAAATTATACTTGCAATAGAATTACTTATCCACCTAGGCTTAAAGTTGTGATACTAATAGAAAAAGAATGGCACACAGAGATGCAAACAGCCTACTGGAAAGGAAACAGAAGGAAGGAATTGGGTGGGTCAGACACAAAGATCTAGTAAAGGCTCATTTATCCAGTCTACGATGATGGTGAGAGAAATATTCAACCCTTGCAGCCACTTGTGTACCAACCGGTTGTGTTGTGGTCCATAACATAACACATGAAGCCAACAGACCATCCATTGGCAGGCTCTTAGGAATAAGTTAAAACTGTGCACAAAATAGGAACTAAAAAGCACTGCTGTGGAGAATAGTCTCAAAGCTTTTGCTACAGTGGTTTGGTCAATTTGTGCACAGTACAAAGCCACAGCAATATATTTTATTGTCTGGTATCACTTTCATATTTTGCAGTAAGCACTTTCAGTAGCAACAAACTCAAAAAACAGAAATGCATGTTATTCAAGAAAGTCGATGATGCACATGCATTTTGCACAAAATGTTTGTCAGCTTTTATCATTCATTGTGGGAGACAGAGTGATGTCCGTAAGGACTTGAAAAGTAGAGAAGATACAGATCTGCTGTGGGTACGTTAACACTTGCTTTCAAACACTGTGCCTGCTGATAATGGCTTAAAATAGCAGGTGTGTTTACATTTCACCCTGGGAAACGTGACTTTTCATCCCCTTCAAAGGTAATTTAGCTCAAGATTTCTTTCCTTCAGACAAGGCCAAGTTAAAAGAGTTCATCATCACCAAGCCCTTACTATATGAAATGTTAAAGGGACTTACCTAAGAAAAAGAAGATTAAAAATATGAACAGTAAAAAAAAAAAAAGTCAT